>VZUI01070791.1:0-71238 GCA_013401135.1 Cettia cetti
CTTTCCTTTGTGGAGATGGGAGTTGCTGTCCTCTTCAGAATTGGAATGTGGTGTTCCTTTGTCAGTGTGTTCTTGCAGGGTAACACTTGTCCAGACATAGCCAAATGATGATTTCTATACTGCTTTATTTTTTATAACACAAATTCTACTAATATACTAGTGAGTTTTGTTATCATATAAACTTCATAACATGATTTACCTTGATGCATTCATAACAAACTGTTTAGACTTCATAGTGGGAGCAGATCCCTGGGGTGAGATATCCCATAGACCTTCGAGAAAAAAGGACTCTGATCACAGCCCCCAAAAGGGCTTCTTGCTTCTTTCACAATTTCCTTGCACTTCAGGGTTGTCTTCCCTGAAAACTCATTTCTTTTCAGCGGAGTGCCTGAGGCATCTGCTCCACTGGCCTTCACATGGAGTTGCACTCAGCAAAGCTGACTGCAAGTGAGAAGCTTAGATCTGGCTCTTTATTACAGTGTCTTGTACATACTATGACAGATGAAGGTCTGGAAAGCCACCTGAGGCTGACACCAAGGTGTGTAAGCAATAGAGAGGTGAGAAGTACAGAAATGTCTGCACCTTTCCTGAAGAGATATCTTCACCTGTGTTTTTCAGAGACTAAAGTAGTTGGCTGTTTTCTCTACTCAGATTGACTTTGCTTGGCTACATATAGGCCCAGAGATGTAGCTCTTGAGAAGACTGGGGAAAAATAATAATTTGAAAACAAGATAACAAGGGGAAAATAGATGTGATTTTAGGAATTGTAAATTGGAGTGCAAATATGCCTTTCATATTTTAGAGATGATACCATTTTCATAGTCTTTTGGAATAAATTTTGGAATAAATAAAGTTTTGGGGTTTTGTTTGTTTTTGTTTGCTGGTATATGAGTTTTTTGATTTTTATTGAATCTATGGGATCCTGATTTACAGCTGCATGAGAAAGTAGCAGTGATTAAAGCAAGATTCCTATCTGAGGTGGTTTTGTCTTCCGACTTCTTCTCAGGGTCAAAACATCTTCTTTCCACTGGAACTACATTCTTGTGTTAGTTTCCAGCCTAGTTCTGTCCTTGGAATGAATTTGGCTATTCTTTGCAGTCAATACAAAAACTTTTTTCTTCTGCTTTTTTTTGTTGAGATTGCTGTATTTGTTTTTCCCCTAGGACAGCACATGGACAGACACAGACTTCTCAAAAGTACCTTTGGAAGGAAACAAGCGTAACCGATGACTCAGTCACACAGCTTTTTCTGATATTTTTAAAGATCTTTCTCCTTTGGTAGGGGTCCTGTGGCTTCAGAAGTTGATTGCAGAATTGGATTCAGGCTTGAATTCCTTGCAAGGTTATAAAGGAATTATTAACAGCTGCTTCTGCTGGTTGTAAATTCTGTCACAGAAGTTTGGGATTTGGCCATAAAGATGACTATTTCCTTTGCTAGAGTTATCTGAAGGAGACAGCCCTGGCTGGGAAAAAGGTGAGGCAGGCGAAAAGGCTGGGTTTATGTTTACCTGAATATTTCAGTAGTTTACTCTAAAGGGATGCAAAGCAGAATTAAAGCTGTCCCTCACTCCTCTGGAAGGTCAGATGACAAATATGCTGCCTAACCATTCTCAAGAGAGGTGTTTGGTTGGTAAGTATTGATTCACTATGGAGGGTTTGTCTTTAATTTTGATTTGTATCTGACCTGCAAACTAGGAAAAAGAATTGGCTGTGGTAGATGATAAGAATATCCAACCCTTGACTGAAGCAAATGTCTGTGACCTGTTTGGGAAGATGGAGAGATCAATCACTAGGTGACAAGTGTGATGTTTAGTAGCCCCAGAATGTATTTCACTGCTTGAAACTGCTTGCATAACAGCAGGGAGTAGACTCCAGCTCTGAGGTTTAAAGTGTTTACTCTGTGAAAATCCTCTGAGTTCAATTTTCTTCAGATATTTATGATCCAGTGAAAATTAAATTGTGGTAGAAGGTTTATGAAGCATGAACATATATATATAAGAGAATTTACACAGTTGGATATTCACATCTGCACATTTTCCATTAAAATCCTGACTTCCTACCTGGGGGAGAAAATGTTGGCTCTGAATTACACAACTGAGTTTAGTTACTTGAAGTAATTAGGACAGTGTACGTGGTTTGTGAAGGGGCCACAAGGGTGACTTTTTGTATAGAATCATAGCTTCTAACTTATTAAAAGATGAAGTATGTAAAATGCCTCCCTTGTATTAATCATCTACTGGGATGGGGACTAAAGCAACTTGTGGAACTGGTATTACAATTGCTTTGCAGTATTATAGTGGTTCAAAAAGAACTTTAGCAATAATATTTTGAGTCTATCAGCTTACCAGCTGCTTTGGAGATTGTGTACAGCTGTGAAAGAGAGGGCACACTCCTCTGAAGTGACTTGCATAGAATGGGGTATGAAGGGGCTAATAACATATAGTTCTATTTTCAGTAGTGTTGGTGTACTTTTTTCACAGAGAGGAAATAATTTAATTCCTTGTGGCAATAGGTCCTTTTTGGAAATACACAAATCTAGCATTAGATCTACCTTCTGCCCTTTTCCACTTGTGGGATAATTTGTGGTGGTTATCTGTAGTAACATCTGGGGATGTTGCACTTTAGAAAGATTTACTTTTACCA
The DNA here is from genome assembly GCA_013401135.1 of Cettia cetti. Taxonomy (NCBI): domain Eukaryota; kingdom Metazoa; phylum Chordata; class Aves; order Passeriformes; family Sylviidae; genus Cettia; species Cettia cetti. Next base: position 2,643 of record VZUI01070791.1, read on the forward strand.
ATTTTTATTAAAAGTTTGTTGGGTGGGGTTTTTTTGGGTTGTTGTTATTGTTGTTGTTTTTAATACTGTGTGGAAGATGTTGTATACACAATACATAGGATTGTAGCAGAAGATAAACTGGCCTGGATTAAAGAAACCCTCAGTCTTGGGAGACATAGAAATGCTAATTTTGGTCTAAATTGCTAGCATATACTTAAAAGTTGTAGAGAAGTAATTTCCTGGGATTCAAACATATATCTGAGACGCCTCATACTGTAATTCCAGCTTTATGTTCCAAGTGAACAGAACTCAATAAATATTGCATTTTGTTCTCATTTTCTGTATACAGACTTCAGTTTCAATTTACATAAACCGTATGCTATGGAGTGCTTTTCTGCTTCCTCTGCTTGTTGTTCTGTATATTTTCATGTACATGGCAACACCTTGAATAGCTTTGCTATCTATGAGGCATTCTGGATGAGGGGATGTATTCCCCAGGTTTATTCTCCCAGTGTCAACTGTTTTACTCTGTAAGGAAATCCAGCAAGCCTAAAGCAGGTTATTACATGTCACATGAAAGATTATGACAGTCAGGTGACTTGGCAAATACACAGAGTCTGTTTGTTCCATGCTTGGTGATACTTCTGTCACCCTAGTATTCTAGACTGTGTGTCTTTGGTCAAAAAATCAAAATATCATAAAAGTTTATTCAGCCCATTCTGTGCTTCTGAATGCCTTTATCTAGCAATCTGTGTAGTGCTGTGACAGGCTGGGAGCCCGAAGTTAGAGCATGTCTTGATTTGCATATGGTACAGATGGATAAAAATATTTGAAAGTTGGTACTGCTGCATTTTCCCTCTTTCCTGCTATTTCTGGTTGTTTGCGAATTGTACTTTCCTACTGTTTCAAGCAATCCTTAGTAATGCAAATATTAATAGGTTTAATAGCAACCAAATGAGATGATTTTAAAACGGTATTTTAGTTTCTACATTTCCATCATAATTTTGCAATTGTGACAAGGAGGAATAAAATACTGATTTGCTAGCTGTGTGAAAAAAGAACTTTTGTTTATCTTGTGTTTTAAAAATGGGCCTAATTAAATCATTGCTAACCAAGAAAACAAATTATAAGTGCTTTCACTGAAATATATACTTTGCAGTGTTCATTTGCAAAAACCCAGGGGATAATGGGGATTGATCCTGTGATGGGTGCTTAATTTGATGCTTCTGGTGCATGCAGTGCTCTAATCCTAATGACTTTCAAATGATGGAAGAAATGAGTTGTATTCATCTGCCATCGCCTGAGAATCTTGCTTGCATGTATCAAATGCTGCAATCGGTTGAAAGGACTGATGGAAACTGACAGCACATAATCTCATTCCAATGAATCTGTGTGCTCCCAGCAGGTTATTACTGGGTTTCTTTCAACACCTGTAGATTTTTCACTTTGATTTTCCTGTTTTGTAGTCTTTCAAACTCTCCTCCCCAAACACGTATCTCTTATGCAGACACAGACTGGTCTGTGATTGCTGTCTTGCTGTTTCGAGGGAGATTTCTTTTGTTGGAGAGTGGCAGAATGGCTCTCACAGACAGAGAAAAGATCCAAAATGGAGGGAGATTCTTTGGTCATGTAGATCCCATCCCATCCCCATAACTGGGCATGATTTGATTAATGGGGAGGAGAGCTAGGGAGAAAAGGAGTGAGAAGCCTTATGGTCTCCCTCTTTCTCCTGTGCCCTATGGAGCAAATATTCAGCCTGTAGCCATAAAATCAGAAGTAAATTCATTTTGCCAAGTTGATCAGAAATTTACTGCTGACAACTACATATGAAATATGCTGGTTTGTGATGGAGATTGAAACCATTTTCTTTGTCCTCCTTGGCAAAGGAGAGATGGCTTGTCCTCCAGCCCAAGCCTGCTGACAACTAAGGACTTGGAGATGGGGATACCTTTGTAAGCAGAGTCCATTCTCAAGGCTAAAATGATTCTGCTTCTCTTATCAGGCAGCAGTATCTGAAGCAAACAAAAAAGGGCTCCTGAGCCAGGAGATATCTTGTATGACATGTATTCAGACAGAAATTGCTGTGACCTCTGGGTTACCTTCGCTTATATAAGGCAGGGGATGTCAGAGCAGGAGGAGAGAGACTGCTGCCAGCCCCAGGGAGCAGTGTGGGCAGGGCATACTCTGCCGGCTTCCAGTAAATTAAAAATCTTCCTGAGACAGTGCAGAGTGCCTTAACTTCCTACTGGCATTGGCATAACATCATATCTGTCTGGTCAGAGACAAACTTATCTTCTTCAGACACTTCCATAGCATTCCCTCAGCCTGAGGAACTGAGGTTCCTGAACCAACACTCCAACTCATTTCCTCTGAAGATAGAGTGTTTCTAAGCACTTTGTGAGCTGAAACCATTGCTATATGGAGTATCACACAGTAGGAAAATATTATGGGTATTTGATGAATCTTCTAAGTTTTTGAGTTTAGTCCATCAAACATGGGTCCCTGTGAATTTCCATGCTGTTTCAAGGCATCTGTTGCTTTTAATTTTTTGGGCGGTCTTGTATGTTTGATACATATTAACACAAAAGGAAAAGACATACTTCTGTTAGAGCTCCTTTGGGTCCTAGAGCTGCTCATGAGCACATCTGGACTCCAGGACTCTCAGGTGCAGGGAGTTCTTCAACTAGCAGGGACTCCTCCTGCCACTGGCTTTTTTTGCTCTGTCTCTGGAAGTATGCCACTCTTGCCTCTCCCTTTCCCTCTTAGCTGATTTTTTTTCTCCCCATCACTTTACAGTAGATGTTGTAATGTTACTGAACCAATGCTGTGCCTCTCTGTCCTTTTGGTATCAATCAAGTCATATGGGACAGAGAGAATGCCTTAAATCTCACAGCCTCCCCTTTGTTCTACCTATACATTGAAATAAAGAGTGCAGGCAAGAAGGAATCTAGCTGTGCTTTTAGTGGGGTGATCTGAACTCTGCACCTCAGTTCTAGTTCTAATGCTGGCTGTCCCATTTACAAGTTGCATTTTCCCACAAGAGCAGTGCTTTGTGATTGTTAAAGGAACTGGGGTTTCTACAAAACATAATTTTCCATGCTGCAATATGGAAAATCTCGTCTGACCCATCTGTAATGCAGAATGAGTAATGTGAATGGAAATCATGTAGATGTAGCATAGTGAGGGATCCTGAGCAGTGGCAGAGAACTGAAGCATAAAAATCCTGAATCCTAAATGCAACAACTCATTATTTCTCTCATTACATTTAATTGTCAGGGTTCTTTTTTTTTTACCCTGCAGTAGTGTTTTTAGAGAAGTGTAGTGCCCAGGCTTGCTGCAGTACTCTTGATGATGCATCAATGTCTACAGGTGAAACAAATATCTATAGATTCAAAGGTGAAGTTTGTTTTAGAGTCATTGTTCCTCATTTGTTTTTCCAACAGCATGACAGAGACGTGTATTTCAGATACTATCTAATCTAAACGTCTGCTCATTTTCCACGCTGAATTTGTGCAGCTGACACGTTGCACATATGGTATGTTCATGTTCAGATATTATCATCTTATTTCAAGCCCATTCCAGTCAATTTAAATTTGTCTGTCCTCCCATGTACTTGCAGTGCCTTCCAGAGGCTGTCTGTGCATAGAAAATACATGTTCTCTGTCTCACTGTCTCAGTCGCGCCCTAAGTGAGTATCACACAATACAGCCTTTCTGTTTGGCAGCAAATCCCTGAGAAGGACATTCTGGTTTTCTATTGTGAAACAGCATTAAAAAAGCTGTGTGTTCATTGAAGATATAGAGCATCTCCTAATTCTGTCTTACAGAAAGGCCTTTTATCTTGCCATAGGAGGAAGAGTGGCACGATCTATCTCTGATAAATACACATTAGTTCTTTCCTAACACTCTGTAACCTTCTGGGTGTTTGCAAAGAGAGAGCTCATTTTCTCTCCTGCTTCCCTGTTCCTGTGAACTAAAGTTCAACAGGGCCAGGCAACCTCTGATCAGTCAGCATTATTTGTTGCTTTCACAAAGACAGAAAATTTTCTGCTGAGTGGAAGTTCCCAAATGGTGTCTGTCTCTCCTGCGGAGGTAACGATCATCTATTTAATTTATATTTCATGGCATTTTTACAGGCACTGTGTTGTCTATCCATACTTCTGATGGAATTTTTTTGTCAAACTTCCTTTCAATCATCACTGCTGAATATACTGTCCTTTATTTAGACAATTACAGTGGCAGTGGAAATTGTGGTAGTCTACTTTCTGAAATAGCAGGAGTTAGAGAGCAGAGTCCTATCTCTGACGTAAAAGCATTGATCTGCCTGTAGCTGCTACTACTGGGAGATTGAGATACATCAGCCCAAATTCACTCCAAAGATTTTGAAGCTTTTAAATAACAACTCCTCTTTGCCCAGAACATAGTGAGTGTCTGGGACAGCTATTTAGGTACCACAGATAAAGAAAACAAGTCAGCTGGATGAACTTGGGCAACAGGGGGCAAGTAAATGCACTTTGAATTCAATGATTTACTGCATGAATTGATACAGTCACTTAACCTCCTGCAAAAAACATGAGGACTTCACTAAAAGTGGTTGAGAAGGACTCCTTTTGGTTACAATTGTGATATCAAAATTGCTGATATTAAAAGACAAGTTGATCAGACAACTAATTTAGGTTGTGATCCAAAGTGCACTAAAGCTAATGCATGGACTGCACCTTCAAGAGAGCTGAACTGAGTTCTAACAGATAAAAGAATTCACTAAACACAGAATCAGAGACTATCCTGAATTGGAAGGTACCCACAAGGATCATCATGTCCACCTCCTAGCCCTACACAGTACCATCCCCATGAGTCACACTATGTGCCTGAGAGTAATGTCCAAACTCTTCTTCCAGTCTGTCAGGCTGGTGCTGTGACCACTTCCCTGGGGAGCCTGTGCTAGAGTCCAACCACCCTTCTTCACCCCAAGGGTGAAGAATCTTTTTCTAATATCCAACCTAAACCTCCCCTGACACAACTTCAGGCCATTCTCTCAGATCCTCTCACTGATCACCACGGAGAAGAGGCCAGTGCCTGCCCCTCCTGTTCCCTTCACAAGGAAGCTGCAGACTGCAATAAGATCTCCCTTTAGTCTCCTCTTTTCCAGGCTGAACAGACCAAGTGACTTCAGCTGCTTCTCATATGGCTTCCCCTCAAGGCCCGTCACCATCTTCATTGCCCTCCTTTGGATTCCCTCTAGTAGTTTAATTCCAAGACACTTCAGAAAAGTTTTCTTGCTGTTTAAAAGTTTTATTTGATTTAAAATTTCAAGCCTTTTTCTTAAATAAATATTTGCCTATGGTGAATGGCAAATGACTGGTCTGATTACAGCAGAGCAGGAGTTAATGAAACCTTTGTCTGTTCTTATCTTTCCTCAAAATTTTCAGTTTAAGATTTTTTCTGTATCTGAATCTGACCAAGTATAACATCTTTTCACTTTTACTTTAATTATTTTTCACATTACTGTCTTGCTTAATTTCAGCTTGCTAGTTTTGGAGGAGAGATGAATCACAGAATCAGGTGGGCTGATGCCTCTGTTTCCCCCTCCTGCTCAAAGCAGGTCTTACTAGAGCAGGTGGCTTGGGTAGGCCAATGTTGGGTTTTGAGTATCTCCAAGGATGGAGGTTCTATGGCCTCTCTGGGTATCCTGTCCCATCACCTGGCAAAAACATATCTCTGTTGAGCAGATGACATCCAAAACAGCTCTGGAAGCACTGTCATGATCTCGGTGGATGGACAAGTATCCCGAGTTTCCTCTAGGAATAAGCAGGCATTCATAATTTCAGAGAGACCTTATATGCAACAGATAATCCATCCTACCTGGGGGTTTTTTGATGGCCTCAGTTAGGGCTTCACTGGTATGTACACAAAGTGGTCTTGTTGGAATTCTTCAAACAGGGAGAAAACCCAGTCTCAGCTTGACCACTGTATCTGCCATTCAGTTTTTCCAACTAGATTTCTTTGTTAGCTGCTACAGAGCTTGCTAAGGGTCTGGTCCTTTGGATCAGTGAAGAAGATTCCACCAGATCTTTTGGTGGACATGGAGCTGTCTGAGCTGACTGCTGAGTTCTTTACCTTGATCAGTCACAGTGTCACTTCTGTGATTGTGTTTGATACTGATGTGGTAGAAAGCCAGTCTGTGTGCAGGGAGGAGAGGGAGCATCACCTCCTGTAGCCTTCCAGCAAATATTTGGGACTGAAGCCTGCCAGGGTACTGGCCTCCATCCCTGCTGAACTGCAAAAAACAGTTTGAGGAGACCAGAGAAGCCCAGAGGAACAGTAAGGTCTAGGACTAGAATTAAAGGTCTCTCTTTTTTGCCCATCCCCTAGGGCTTGCTTCTTACAAGATTTGCTCTCCTTATTTCTTGAGGCTGGGCCCACTATGCAGAGATGGGATGGCAGGTAGCTGCCTCCTCCCTTTCCTGCTAGGATCTGGCAGTACTGCAGCTCACACTTGGAGGAATGGAGGCAGCATTTTACCTCTTACAGCCTCCTGGGGATATGTCAGTAAACCATCTGCATTGTGTTATGGGAAATATTAAATGCAACAACTTTCTTAAAAGATTAATTTTTTTCCCTTGGTAAACATATGAATATTAAATAAAATATTAGCTCAATAGGTTGCATGTATTACTAGCAGCATGCACTCACAGAAATGCTCATTATGCTCTGCTGGTTTTAAAGGGTCTTGTTTTTGAAATGGTTAACAGTTGCTTCTTGTAGTTAAATACCATTTCTAGTTTCTTAGTCTAACAATAATATTAGTATTGAGACCCATAAACCAGAGGAAAAAATATTTAAAAGCACACAATCTAACATCTCCTGGTTGTTTTCTTAAAGCAGGGTCTTCAATCCTGGGGATTCTTAGTTTTTAAAAATACTGAAATTCTGCTTTCACTAGCCTTGCTCTGCAGCCTTGTACTTTCTATAGCCATTAAAACCAGCCTTGGTTTTGGTCTCAAAACTTGAATGTTAGTACTGCTAATTAACTTTTGGCATGGTAAAATGGCAAGAGTATTAAAGTGTTTTTTAGTTTTGTGTCTCTGTGTTGACTGATTGGATTGTTTGGATGTCATTAGGCTACTTATTTATAGCAATAGTATGAGCAATGCACTATAAGCAGAGGAAGTAATTCCTAGCTGCTTAGCTAGAAGTTCAAATGTTAATTTTTGTTAGTGCTTAAATTGAATGAAAGCATCATTTTGTTCAATCCTTCAGTATTCCAAAGAAATTGATTACACAAGTGCAATTTAGGCAACAACCTTAATCTTTCCTCTTATTATACGAGTTGACAGTGCCAGTATTAGCCTGAAGTCTTCCTGACTTGTTTATGAATGTTGTACATTGCTTTGCAGTCACTTAATAATATTAAATTTCCTGAACTGGAGAGAAACTGTTCAATTATTTTTAGAATAAGAGCCCATATATCTGCAGCATGGAGATAAGTTATATTTTATAAAAAAAAATATTCTCAGTTGAAGGATATATTTTGTGAAGATGCCCTAATGGAGATAGTGTTTAATCTCTCTGCTGTCTCTGGATTTTACGTACATGACTGAATTCATGATTCAGCACACACACACTGTTACCACCCTTGGCCTGTTAACCAGCCCATGCATTAAAAACCCAATACTTCCTGGCAGGAAAAAAAATTAGGAGCAATCCTTCCCTCCTAGCAGAGATCTTTCTTATAGACTGATGGTCTTCCTGTACCAGAACTCAATAAAAGAAGCACTGCTTTGGTTTTTTTTAAATCTAGCTCAAGAACTTGACCATTTATATTGATTTTTACCTTGAGAATTGTGTGTAAAACTTGGGATCAGCTAGGGAATTTGTTCTGTTGGGTTATTCTGTCATGATTTAATAGCTGTGGAGCTCTTCTAGCCTTTGTGAAAGGAGCCTGCAAAATCTCCAGGGCCTTTATACAGTCTTCATGACTGTCGTGTTTATTAGAAATGGTATCTGTCTGCTCAACAGCCTGTGACTGAGATAAGAGCAGAGTGTTTTGGTTTTGCATCTCCTATTTCTACCCTAGCAGCAAGGGCAATGCTCATGCCTGGAGCTTTTCTAGTCCCTGCAGTTTTCTGCCCTTCCAGGTGCAAAGTATGTTTTGGCTCTGGGTTCAAGTCCAGTGGGTTTAAGACCTGTCCGTGACTGAAGGAGGACATTGATTTAAGGATCCTGGTTTGCTAGATATATGGGGATATTGGTGCATGTTTGAAGTTAAAGATAGGTTTTAATTTTGGGTGGGGTTTTTTTGAGTTCCGTTTCTTAAGGTTGCCTACTGGTAATAGGTGGATGTGCAGATGTAAGTTGTATATGAGTAAACTGAAGAAGACTGATGCTGTCATTGATGGTCCATGCTTTGGTATTAACTGGCAGTTGTCTTAAATGTTTAAGAGACAGAGTGTTCTGCAATGTTGATATGCACCTGAGAGAAAACAGTGTAGAGAATGTGTTTACAGGAAAAATAGCTAAAATTATTTCTAAAAAGGAAAATTCATTTAAGTAGAAAACAGATTGAAAGTACTGGTGAACTAAGCACTACTTGCATGTTTAGCTGTCCCTCCAATTTTCCTCTTTGGGGAGCTATGGTTTGGTGCAGGTTTGTGGTCAGAATACCAAGCAATGCCCTCAGAAAGCAGATCAAAAATCTGTAAATCTGCTTTTAAAGCATGCAGAGAAAGGCATAACAAAATCATCCTCCTTTGCTGTATCTGTAATTAGTAATAAAACTGGAATGGTGCAGGATGATAGAAGGACTAAATGAATGTGCATAATGAATGCCTGTGTATAGAGTTAAAAATAATTTGGTAGAAACAGAAAAGTTCTGAGGTCTACTTTGGTTGCTATTTTGCAGTTCAGACTGGCTGATGAATATAATAGTCTTGCTGGCCTTAGTATTAATTTATTCAAATCATGTCAGTCATTATCTGTCTTTTTACTCTTCTTTTTTTAGAAGAGGTGCTCATGTATTCGATCAGTTCTTAGTGAGGTGGCTCCATTTGATTTCTCAGTATAATTACAGTTTGTGCACATCTGCAAGTAGCGATTTTGAGTTTTGCTTTTTATTGTTTCTTGTTTCAGTAAATCAGCCACAGAAGAAACTGTGGAGTCATCTGAGGGGAAGATCTAAGTAGCCTGCTGGGCTATCTTCAAATCAGATATCTAGCAGACTGGCCTGGAAAGAACACCATCTGGATATGGAAAGAACCCTTAAGATGTTTTTGCATCACAGAAGGTTATTATTGACAGCGTAAATCTGCAGCAGTAAAAACCTGCCAGAAATCTCTGAGCTGGTCCATGTGCTTTCCAGCGGCAGTGGGTGTTAAAACTTCTTGGACTAACAGCCTGCAGCTGTACTTTCATTAGCTCCCTGTGAATTTCAGCTCTCACTGAAGTTCAGTTCCTAGATGTTAGGATTGCAAGGGGAAAAAAACTCCCTTGTTCGATTTATTATTTTCGGTTCCCTGATATGAGTCTGTCCCAAAAGATTTTCATTGTCAATAGATGAAATGTAGTGTTTCATCCCATCTGAACTAGTGATAGCTTAAAAAGTATGTTTAGCCATCTAAAAACATCAGCTATTTTAACTAAAACTGTTCTTAAAGCCTTAAGACTAAAATTTTTGTTCATGACAGTTACCAGACTTTTCCCTAGGAGATGTTAAAACCTCTTCTAAGGAATAAGTCTTTGGAGAATTGCATCCCACCACTAACCTACTAGAAGCACAGATGTTACTTTAGGTTAGCACGGCAAGGGCAGTGGGTGCCATAATTAGTCTGATTACTTGTTCAGTATGGATAGCCATTATTTACATGAAGATGCTTCAGAATGGGCTCTTGGAGTAATGGGCAACTGGAATAATGTCTGCTTTTAGCTAGAATGAGCTGCCTCATCAAGTCCACTCCTGTGATCAGTGCGTGTTACTCATTTTAAGGTCTAAATGAGTAGTTTAGTCCCACTACAGCTAGTGGGACTGTTTTATCGGAAACTTTCTCTCCAGGCCTGGAGGAAAAAAAAGATCTCATCCCTCTGATTTGAGGAAAAATTATATTGCATCCTGCTATTCACCTGCACTCTCTCAGCACACTTCAACAACTGTCTTGGATTTGGGGAGCTGTAAAGGATGCTTTCAGTGTGTTCTGTAAAGCAGAACCCTTTCCAGGAGCTAAGCCAATCTAAATCAAAATGTGGTGAAAGTGAAGTTGAAAGAAAAACAGCTTAAAAGCCAGCCTGTGCTGTAATCACCCTGTGAACCTTTCCCCTCTCATTTGAGTTCATTATCCTAACCTGAGGAAGCTTAGAATCAGACTGAGTGCAGATGTTATCAAATACAACTCTGCATTCAGATCTCTGTGCCGCCTTCTGACTCTGCTCCATTTTTAGCTTTGGAACAATGTAGCACTTGCATGATTTATTACACAAAACATTCTGGCAGCAGAAAGGATCAAGAGTAGGTGGGGCCATTATAGCTGTTATCTAATTCCTTTTGAATGTTAGAGAGTATTATAAAAAAAAAAAAAAAGGATTTTTTAATATGTGCTTCAGGGTTTCCATTTTGTTTTGAAAAAGGAATGGGTTATCTAATAGCTAGTTGACCCTCCCTAAACAAGGTAAGATCCAAATGATGGAAATCAAAAGCAAGAATTCCCAGTAATCTCAGGATGGGCCGGGAGTTTAACTTCCTTAAGTGTGACTACAGAACAGACCCCTTTCTCCCCACTCTCTGGAGAGTAGCCTGGACTGCCCTTCCCAGCCTGTGCCTGCTTTTGTGAGAGCAGAGGTGGTGCTGGAGGAAAACAGGCCCTCCCTCCTGTGTCTCCTCCTGGTGTGTGACTCCCACAACACACTCCCCCAAGTCTCCCAGGATCATGGTGTGAGGAAGGAGGAGGTAGGTGGGGACAAACTTGTACGTTTTTAAGAAGCCTCTGCAGGCTGCAGTGAATAAAGGACAGCTAAGCATGGGAACATGGGAAGTACTAGCAGCTGTCAAAAACCTAATGTTCAAGCACAGTGTTGTTTTTTCCCAGTCGAGAGACAACTTGTTTTGGATGATGCAATGGGCCACTTGTCATGAGAACAGGGAACAGTCATAGCCCTAAACCAGATCTGTGGGTTAGGTAGTGGGACCTAGGAGAGGGAAGTGTCACCATCTGAAATATCCTCAGAAAGGAGATAGTGCTGCAGCCCCTCTCCTGCTTCGTGTCTTCTTGTGTTGGATTTGGTGGCTTGAGGAGACCATGTATCACACCAATGAGCTGTGTACAGTACAAGTGCCAAACATGGCAGAGGGACCTGACAAAAGAGAGGTGTGAGGTAGGAGGCAGCATGAGCCTTGCACTCAGTGTGGTGAGCAAGTACTGTGTCCTCATGGCTCAGCTCATGCAGCCCATAGAACCTCTCAGATGCAGCTAATGAAGAGAGCAGGAATGAACTGGCTGTGAATAATAGATCTAGATTTTGGAAAATTAGCACTATTAAAAATCAAAAAAGATGAGCTGGTGGTTTCACTTCTTCAGTAAAGCTTGCTCTGCAGTGCAGAAGCAATGAAGATTGTTTTATTCTTTTTGTTTAATCAAAAAATGCTTTAATAAAATTATTTGGTTTATTCTTTTGCTCATTCTGCTAGCCTGAGGACAAGGCACGGGAGAGTTTTAGACATCTACAATCTGCAAGCACTTGTCAGTTCAACTTTAAGCTTGATTGTGTGTGACTGTGAAGGAAGGAGGAACAAAGGCTTTATTTTTCTTTCATTTGCCTTAGTAACCTTGCAATGCAAAGTCAAACCAGTTTACATCTTTCTACAGGATTTTAATGTCATTTATAAAGAAAAAGTACATAATTGGAAAAAGAGCAAACCTAGGTCCTCCTTGCAATTTCTGGTTCCTGCAGAATATCCAGCCTGTGCAGTAATATTCAGCTATTAAAATTCAACCTGGAAATGTTGCCCACACTTCTCTGGTCAGAAAAAGCAGTCTTCAGAAATACTGTGAGCACCTCAAGCCCTCCTGCACCTTCTGCCCATCCTAGACAGACGGCGTGAGTGCATGCTCATGCAGTGCAAGAGGCTTTGCATTCATGCAAGAGGAGTCATCATCATCTAGCTTTGAGGAAGGCTCTCAGGTTATCTTTAGCAGATGGACAACTGCTGGGTTGCACTTACAGAAATAGAAACAACCTTCTAGTTGGACTTCAGTGTTGTTGAGGTCCTTGCTGCTCAGCTCATGCTTTTGCTTCTCTCCAGGGATAACTCCTACAGCTGCTACAGGAAGGCAGAAACCATCTACCTCTCCATGTTAATGGTACCTACTTAACCCTTCTCACCTTCTTGGGAGAAATTTATCATTCTGGATTGCTTAGGGACTGTTGGCTTTTTGAGTACAACTTAACTGTATTTAGATAGTGCTGTTATTTGCTTTTCCAGCCAGGACTAGGTGGTCAGCTATGGTTGCAGCCTATGAGTAAAGGTGTTCTCCAGATGCTCAAGCACTGTAGTTTGAGTTATGTCTTCTGCCCTCTTCACTTCCACAACAGCAAGCTGTGCTGTGCATACGCTGAACAAGTAGTAGTCACCCTGTAGAGGTGACTGTTAACGTAGGATGGAGTATTTGTATCCTAAATGTCAAGAGTTTGGCAGTAATAACTACCGGTGATTAATTAGATGGCATGAGCTGTATGTGATAGTATCAGTATTTACTGGAGTTGTAGTTTTGAAGTTTATGAAAGATCATTAAATAGATAAACCAGTATTTTTGTAGTTTTTGTTTGCAGCTCTTACTGTACCCACCATTGTAGTCATGTTGTTTAGTGTTAAGTAGTCATGCAAAGAGAGGGAGTTGGACTCGATGATCCTTTTGGGTCTCTTCTAATTATGATTCTACATAACTTACAATTGTCCCTTATTTTGGAAAAACAGGGAAAGACTTGCATTTGCAATGTTCCAAATATATTTGTCATGTTCCTCACTCATCTCTTGTTTTGCAGGGGCTAGTTTCATTGGTCAAGTTAGCAGTTGATTCAGCTTATGACTTTATTATCATATGCTTGTGAAAAGTTGGCCAGGAGATAACTTTCACTGTTGATGACTCAAATGCCCAGATATAGAATTCAGTAGTAAAAATGAGCCGTATAAATTTATGAACAGTGTTTGCCTGTTTTAGCAAGTATTACAATTTCCTTTCTTTAAAAGTCTAATGGTTTTGCTTTCTGATATAATAGCCAGGATACTCTATACTGTAAGTATATTCTTATTGTATTGACTGTAAGAGAAGGCAACAGAAGATGTCTTCAAAATAAGAACTTTCCTCTAGATTTAGTGACTCTTTAGATTATGAATAGCAGCTGAGAATGCAATAACCTGCCATTTCAATGGTGCAGTTCTTTTGCAGAATAGAAGACGTGACCTGAAAGTGGAACAAGTTTTATTTCTCATAATTATCCTCTGACTGTGTGGTCATCTGTAACAAATATAGTTTGTGGCTCCCTAGCCACAAGGCTGATTTTTGTAAAGCAAACTTAATTAGGAATAGGAAGAGTTTGCATGAGCAGCATATGCATAGAAAGGGTAGGAAAGAGCTGATATTATGTGTGCAAGAGTTGGGAAGACTGAATTGGGAAACAACACCAGAAGCAGAAAAACAGACAAGCACAATACATTTTTAAAATTTTTTTTGGTGGGATTTTTTTTTTTTCTTTGGTTTGTTAGGGTTTTTTTCTGTGCTAAGCAGCATGATGTTGGGAGTTAGGCAACGCAGTGGGAATTCTTGCTCTATTGTGGTGTATTTTGGGACTGACTGCCTGGTCCAGGATACTCCTTGCCTAACTACAAATATCTGAGTCTTAAACAGGGACAGTCCAGGTCAATCACCTAATAGCCAGTGGCAATCAAAGGGTTTTAAATATACAAAAGCCACCGCTAGTGATGTAAATAAGACAATTTACAGCCTGTTTAAAAGAATACGATTTATAGCCTTTAAATTGTGTAGAAAAACATGCACAAGATAGCTCAAATGATGAGGTAAAGGGGATGTGTGTGATTGGTTTTCTTTTGGGATTGCAGGATATTTTTCTTATTATTGGTATCTAAGCATCAGGCTCCAGCTTGTTTGTGAAAACCCCAGGCACCTCAGGGGTACTTTGAAAGAAGGCCTCCTGCTAATGCTTTAACTGTGCTCTCTTTTCTCTGCTCCAAGGTGGGATCCCCAGGGAACATTTCCTCCCTGTTAGATATTGCTGTCATTAGTCTGTGTTGATATGTTAGAAAATAGATGTTGCCTTGGCAGTCTGGGGCTGTGCAGTGTCTGTACAGTTCAGAGTCTGGTGGGATCTGTCCCTGCAATACAGTGCAATGCCATACTTGGGAGCACACAGACAGAGAGACCCAAAGACAGATCCTAGACAAACTCATTTTTGTTGGTTCATCTGCCTTCTTTTATAAATTTGGGTATTTAATGACTTGTGTTTGTTGAGCACACTGTGATAGTATTTTGCACTTTTTCCTACACTTTTATTTCTTCAAATGCAGCTCTCTTAATGGTGCCACACAGGACAGTGTCCTGGCAGGACCAGGTGATCCTGTCAGAAGATTGCAGAAAGCTTAGGTTCCACAAAATGATACATCATCATGCCCTTGTTTTAATGATAGCAACTCAGAGATTAAATGCATGGGCTTCAGTATCTTAAGCCAGCTCCTGTTCAGGTGACTTCCTTTCCTATTCAGTGTATCAAGTAGGAATAACCTGGGAGGTCAGTTCCAGAAGATGACTATATGGTCTGGTTTAGTAGTTTTCTCTGTGTGCCTGTGGGCTGGAACACAGGGATACTTGGGCTTGCCTTCCATGCTTCATCCATTCATGTATATGTAGCTCCCCATCTGTATAAGGATCTTAGGACAAGAGAAAATTGCCTCAAGTTGCATCAGGGTTGTCAAGCACTGGCACAGGCTACTCAGGGAAGTGGTTGAATCATCATCTCTGAAGGTATTTAAACAAATGTGTGCATATGGCTCTTAGGGACATTGTTCAATGATGGACTTGGCAGTGTCACAGTAATGGTTGGACTTGATCTTGGTGGTCTTTTCCAACCAAAATGATTCTATGACTCTAAGAGTAGAGGTATTGTGCCTCTATATCAGTGACCAGTTGTTATTGGCTTCCTCTCACTTAACATGGTTACTTTTGAGAACACTGAGACTGTAGCATTTACTTCCAGTCCAGTTTTGTCAGTCACTCCATCTGAAAGGCAGCAGCTCCTATCTGGCTCTGGAGCCTTGTCCATGAAACTATACATGTGTTCATACCTCTGTGGGTGATAGGGGTACGCTGGGTAATTCTCTAGACTTCTACTATTCAAAATTGAGATTCATGTAATTATTTAAGTCACAAATAGCAGCACACTGGAAATTTTACGTTCTCCTTGCACTTACACCCCTTGGATAATCTGTGCTGAAGGGTGAATTACATTTAAGAGAGTAAGAGGTTGGGACACAAAGTATGAGCTGCCTACCTGGGAAGGACAGAACTTGATTCTTGCATCTTTATTCTATCCTAGTGGGGTAAAAAAAATCCTAAATGGAGGCCAATCTTAGTGCAAATCATAACCAGGGATTTGCTTCTTCCATAAACTCCTGAAGTCAATGTTTGTTCATGAGGCTCAGCAGTCAACTTTCCACTGCAGGGATTCCTGAATGACTTCTGTGTCTCATATGGTGTAGGAGATCAGAGCTGTGTATTGTGGTGTTTGCTGACCTAAAATGTCTGTGCTTCAGTGAACAGGAAAACGCCAAAAAATTGAGCAGTTGTTTGTCAGAAAGGCCAATGAACTGCTTCAGCACTGAGTTTAACGCAAACCCTTGTTGTGTTAATTAGGTGTTTTTTTGAGTTTAACAGAGGATGCATTATTAACCAGACCTTTGTTGTGCTGTTATTTCTTTATGCAGTTAATATGACACCAAATCCCACAACACAGTTCACTCCATTATTAATGGCTTTTATTGCTAAACTATTTTTAGCCTTGTCAGGAAACACTTCAGAAAAAGAAAGCAATCCACTGGCAGATAAATGTGAATGCTTAAACAGGGCTTTCACCACACCAGTTTCTTACTGCCTTCATTGTTGGCTACTTTGAGTATGTGTGGGGAAATACTTCTGCATGACTGTGTCCTAGCTGGTGGTGTCTTCCTGTGCGAGAATTGGATGAGATCATCTGGCACTACCAAGCAAGAATGCTCTTTTTTTTTTCTGCTGGGACAGGAAAAAGGTAGATAAGACTGAAATTATATTTTCTACCTTTGATACCTTCTTGCATATGTAGCTGTCTTCTGGAAAATGAAAAACCTAACGGTGTCAACCACTTAGGCCTTGTGAATTTACACCTGTCCTAAGCAGAAAAAACATTGCTCTCTGCTTGTTTTTTGGTTTCAGGCTTCAGGCAGTGTTGTATATAGTTGAGATGAGTTGACCAACTGAGTGTAGCACTTGTTAAACCAGGAGGCAGAAAGAGAGAAGTTTGTAAGAGGAATGGAGTCCACCTTTTGGAGAAGCAAGATTTAGTTGATGTTGCTATTAATAGTGATCTTTTGCATTCCTTGTCTCTGAAAAAAAATTCTCTGCAGTGTTCATTATTGGAAAGAATGGAAACAGACGAGTATAGGCACTTGTGATCCTTCCAGACCATCCAGCCTCACAGTCCTTCAATCCTTTTTTGTCTTCTAGATAAACAATTTCTAGAAGGTAGTTGTAACTGTATGCACTTGTAATTTATCAATATGACAGATGTTACAAAACTGTCCAGACTTCATTCAAAATCTCCTGTTTCTAGAATAGTCTTGGATGATGGGGTTTTTGTTTAGTTTGGCTTTTTTAATCTGTGGTAACATGAAGGAACCCAAAACCCTTGAAGAAATTTGATCTTTTTCTTTTAAATACCAAATTATGTAAAGTTACTTCCTGTTTTTTCTCAGTTTTATGACTGTTGCTTTTAGACATAGGTGGGTCTCTATGTACTGGCCTGGGCTGGGTATCAGTACCAAAAACAAACCTCTGCCACACACCATCACTTTCACTGCTAAGCTGAAAGTAATGCATAAGTACTTGACATGGACAATACTAGCATACATGGCCTGAGGAAAAAAAGAGTATTTTTTCAAAGTTTGGAACTAAGGTTAAAGCTTGACTGGATTCCATTTCATGATCCTTTTACCTTTACAAACTGGTAGATTTTAGGTTAGAGATGTTAAGAGATAGAGAAAGCCTGCCTGGATCATATTCTTTATCACCGTGAGTTCATTGTGAATTTTTCTATGATATTTGTGATTCTTTTCACATTGCTTCAGCAAAGAAGCTTTCATCAGCTGCCTAAGGAAAGTGTCCCACATTTTAGTAGAGCTTTCATCAGCTGCCTAAGGAAAGTGTCCCACATTTTGGTAGAGCTTTCATCCCCAAGGCTTATTCTCCCTTCTCTCAGCTGGAACCCTCACTCTTAGTTACATCCTGTGCTGACAGATTGTACTACATCTCTTTTGGAAAACCTGAGCTGACCTTTGAAGACATGATATTGTTGCTTCTCCATAGTGTTTGTTTTATCTCCTTCCTTTTGTCAGGTTAGTACAGGTCAGCGTCTGCCCTTGCTGTTTAAAAAAAGCAGTTGTCTTGTGCACTGGAGAGAGTTCTGCTTTGGTTTTCAGCAATACTTGCCAGAAGTGAAAACCTGTGCACCAGCTATGATGCTTTCCTCTTGTATTTCCATCTTCTGGGCAGGGTCAACTCCTAGCAGCACAGAGGGAAGAAGGGATCACACTCCCAAACTAAATGACCTGCATTACTTCTGACAGTAGAAATAACTGCTGCTGTTACCATTGCTAATTTTAATATAAATATAACTTTTACTTGCGTGTATTAAAGAGAAGCAGTAGGATCAGGCATTAAGCCATGCTCTGCAAAGAAAGCCACTGGATTATGTTTTGTGTTCAATGCATTGTGCCAGGCACAGTGTCTTGCCCTAGACTGGAAATGCCCCTTAGTTGTAACTAATAAGTAATAAGATCTAACCATAATTGTTTCATTATTTTAAGAGTCAAACCCTTTACTGGGGGGGTTTGCTAATTGACAAACACATTGTTTAGCTCTGCATTTCCATTAAGAAGCCTGCACCAGGCTTCCGTGTCTGTGTATTGAGAGGAAGACTTGATGTTATTAATAATAATAATTTAAAAAAATTTAGAAAAATAAATTGGACTTCTGAGCTTAATACCTTGCTTAAGGATTCTCTCCACTGCTGTGAGCAAGGTAATGAGGGATTTCCCATGCTGGATGTAGCTGTGTCTCTAGGTGACAGTAGAGGCACAAGGCAAAGGCAGGGTGAAACAGGTATGAGCAAAGCTTGGCTTTGACTTGACAGTCCTTGCAAGCACACAGCTGCCCTGAGTGTGTTGGTACTCTCTGCCTTGGCCACCTGAGACCACCTTGCTTGTGCCAGGGGCATGCTCCAGAGCACTCAAAAGTTGGTTTTAAACTAACTTAAACACAGCCATAATACTCTGAAAATGGAAATTCCCTTTCTGGTCCTTACACAAATTTCTGATGATGGGTGATGTCTGGGAAAACTTGTTTCTCTCCCAGTTTCTAAGGAACTATGGAAATACTAATTTTCCACCATCTTTCTATGTTTCATAGAATCAGAGAGTGGTTTCCACTAGACCACATTGCTCAGAGCCTCATCCAGTCAGGTCTTGAGCATTTTCAGGGAATGGGCAAGGAAGTGTTTTCCTCCCACAGATGTTCTTTCAGGGAATTTAGAACAATTCTGCATTTTACTGGGTATAATATTTGTTTCACCTTTTTAAAATGACACATAATCCACACCAATGTCCCCTCATGGAGCTGTAAGATCTATCAACCCTTCAGCAATGCTTTTCTCAAGAGTTTTCCTCATGAGTAAGAGGGGCAGTGAGCCTTACTATATTGCTAGGCTTGTATATGGATCTTCTTGTATTAATTTCTGGCTCCAGAAATGATTTTGAACAGATTAGAAATTTTCTTTCCTATTTTATGAATAAATCCTCCTTTGACAAAGAAACATCACTTTTCTACATGACGTTTTTCCATTCAGTTTATATCTCCCATTCTGATCCCAGGTTTGTATCTCTTTGCATTTATTAATTGCAGTAAGTGAACCCTGATTTGATGGGTTGGTCTCTGCTGTTAGTGTAACCTGACTCTCCAACAATAAACTGGATAGCATAGAATATTTTTTTCACGTAGGAGATATGAAGTGGAAAGAATTGAGAGTAAATGCTGCCTTGGGGTGTTTGTATTTCATGAATCACATTTCTTACTCTGCTAGCTATGAGTTCCCTCATGTGCTGAGAAATGATTTCTGCAGACAGTTTTGAATGTGATTTCAGGGCAGGCTATGGCCCAAGTCCTGACCACAGCTGAGGGAACAGCACACTATCTAACACTGGTCTTTTGCATACAAGAAAAAAATCCCAACGTTCATTTTTTTCCTGTTTCAGCAGTAGATAGTACCACATAAATAATTTCTGCTTATGAGAATTGCCACACTAAATTAATGTAAACGAAATCCCAAGATGCAAGAATGTTTGCAGGACAATGCTCAAAAGGAAAATGGCTCTGGCTTCACTTAGAAGATGCAAATATCCTAATTTGTTTTAAAAAATAGAGTGGGCTTTAATTGAAGCATGACTTTCACTGGCAAGTTCTGGGTTTTTTTCAATATGTGCCATTGTGCTTAATGGGTGAAAAAAATTTTCCATGAACTGAATTCAAATGTGTTCTTTTAGGTTCATGTAAAAGAAAAAGGCCTATTAAATATAATACAGAAGGGACCACTAGGCATATTTCAAATTTTAGTGGGTACAGGAAGGAGGGTAAGGTTAGCATTTCTTCATTATTTTACTTTTTCATATTTATGACTAGCTCCAGCTGTACTCTATTTCCTTTCTAATTTTTTAGAGTGCGTTGCAGTTCTGTGCAAGTGATATTTTGGGGCAAATAGCAGAATTGCTGATGTCAACTGTTTGAAAACTGATACTGATCCAAAGAAAATGCCCTTCCTCATTCATCTTATATTGATTCTTGAGCTGTTGGATGTACTGAGATCCCATTTCGCATTTTCTGTGAGCTAAAAACTTTCAAGTTTGGCATTGTTATTCTTCTACTGACAGGTGATATGTTTATCTGATGACACTGATCTGGGTACTGGCCAGAGTTATGAGAGATGGAATAGTGTGTTGGAAGGATTTATAATAAGTTTACAACCCTTTAAATGTCTGAGTGGAGATGATAATTCTGAATATCTGCCTTGGGCTGAATTGTTTGCCTACAGTTTGAGGCGGGGTGGGGGGGGGAAAGGGTTATTCTGTTTTGAGGGCAAGATTAAAGCAAATAGTTTGGTCCTCTCTGATGGATTTTGACAGTAGGCTGGTGGGCAGCTAGGACCTGATCTCTTTTCAGGAAAAAGAATAAAACTTCTCGTAATACATGAGAAAAATTGTTTTTGTTCTTGAAAGGAATGAAGGATGTGGCATGTGACTGTGATTGTTTTGCCTCCTATCTGACAGGCTTGGGGAAGGGATTTGGCTCCCAAATTTGCCTTCAGACTCCCCTCTGCTCCAAAACATGAATCCGGAAACACAAATATCCATTCACCCCTTGTTCTTTGCTGGCCTACGTGTTAAGAAATTATCCATGTAGTGCTGGTGAGTCTCTATTCCTATGGGAACAGCTAGGCACAAGATGTCAGCTGGCTACCAAGAGACACTAGCGTGCTATGCTAGTGTGCCTAGCCTGGAAGGGGGAGGGCAAAGGTGCCTTTTCTTTGGGCAGGCAGTTACCTCTAGACCAGGTTTGAATGCAAAAGGTGGATGGAAGGGTGGGAACCTTAATTCTGGGAAAAGCTTAAGCATAGAATAAAAGTTTGAACAACTTAGATCAGAGGTAACAATCACCATGGCTTCCCAAATATTAGACGTGGAATTTCAGTAGGCCAGACTACTCCTGCTTTCCAGAGAACTTTATCTCCTTAGAAAATTTGTGTAGAAGAACTGAGTGATCCAACTGGAAAACATATTGATTAAAGATGCATTTTGAATGTATTAAGTGCTATGAAAGTATGAAGTTCTGTGCAAAATGAAGCCAAAATTGGTGGATATTACGGCACTGTTATTTGTGTATCTTTTTTCCCTCCTCTAAAATCATACCCTACAATTTTCTAATGCATTTACGATAACTTTAGAAAAACTTGAGAACTGTGTGATTCTGATGATCCTACAGTAATGCCCTTGCAGAAATATAGGGTACAGGGGCTGGAAAGTGACATTATATAATAAGAAAAACACAGCTAGAATGTTAGATGATAGCAATGGCAAGTGCCATTTTATTCATTCAGGTGAATGCAATAATTTTTTTTAACAATCACCCTTTTTTCCATATGCTTTGACATCCATCAAAAATACTGCTTTGGTGGTATCCTCTGACCAAGTTCTGTGCAAGAGTAATCAGAAATCTAGGACATGTATTTTTGTTCTGGGAAGCATGGCAGAGACTGGCAGGTCGTACTCACCTAGACAAAAGCCAGTGGCTTTTCAACACAGATTTTATCTTGCTGCTCCTGAGAGTGAGGATGGCCAGGAGAAGTGTGGACAGCCAGAAAAAAAGTGTATTCCAGGATGTGCTTCTTTCTGGGTGCAGCCAAGCATTGTAGAAGCTTCCTTGTTTCAGGATGTGATTTCTTGCTTCCTTCTCACCCTTTGATTTTCCTCTTGCTCTTCCTCTGAGATGGCTGACCATTCTCTTGTGTTTCAGGAGCACCTTCTTTCCCTAGTTTCCTGGCAAATGCACTTAGCCATTCTCTCCCATCTTTGATTGACCTTTGAGGTCTATTCAAGCCTCCCTTTTCATTCCCACTCCTCCCTTACAGGGTCTCTGCCTGTCCATGGTACTCCCAGCTCTGTTCCCTTCTTCTCCAGTGCAAAGAGTGCTAAAGGGCACTTTTAAACCTTTCCTCTCTCTGCATGCTGTGTCACCATGATTCAGTGCATGGTGGTGCAGCTTTGTTGTAATCACAGAGCACTCGGACCTGTGCTTACTGAAGCTCTGTTGGTAGTTAATGAGCAGCTCTGGGAAGATGATCCCTGATGTGACAGGTGAATCTGTACTATGAGTTATTAACTGTGCTTTTGTTTTAGCCTGTCTGATCCTGTAAATGGAGGTTAGCATTGTGAAGCCCAGTGTTGGCCCCTGAAAATTACAGAGTAGTCTTAATTTATAAGTACTTTGGCACTGGTGTTCATATCAAGGGCTATTAAAAATAATTAGGTACTGCAGCTTTGCTAATGGTTTAAGAGGTTTTCCTTGTATCTCAGCATGAGGCTGATCTGATGCATGAGGCTGATCTTCTTGATAGTATCCAAGAGTGTTTTGTCCTTTTGAGTACATCTTGTTCTGGCTCATTTCAGAAACCTGCTCTTAGCTCCAAGGTCTGCAATTGGTCTGCAATCTGTTGGCCTGTAATTAGTACCAATATTACAGTGCTATTACTGCAATGGTCTGAACTGCTGGCTATTTTTAGGTATGACGTTGTTCGAGGTTTTGTTGCATAGTTTATTTCTCTCATCATCAATCAGCAGGATGCTGAGCATAAAACAATGCTGTTTTTTAGAACAGTTAGTGCAGACTTAGGGAGATACCAGTTAGCAGATATTTGCACAAAGTTATCTTTAGGTGGAGACTGTGGTCGAGACCCAGGCTGAAGGTAGTTGGTCAATATCTCCTTCTGGTAACTTGAAATGCTAAATTCCTGCCTTACCTATACGCCAGTTAAGATTTACACTTAATCTGCAGCAAAATCAGATACTCAACATGCAAAGAAGTCATGTAGGTAACATCCACCATAACACAAGCTGTGAACTCTTTGTCAGTAAACTAAATACTGTTAAAGTATTGCTGAGAAAGAGCCAAGCTTATGCCTTAGGAGGGCAAACAACAAGAAGCTCGATTTAATGAAAATTTGGGTTGAAACTAGGACATGCACTGTGTCTAAACCATACAGGCAATGTCGGAGTTCCCTCAGCCTGTATCTTCTCTGAATCATACAACTTTAGCCCTCTGGTGGCAGTAGTGTCATTGAGTCACAGTTGATAGTAATCACAGACTGTGCAGCCTTTCTAACTGGCAGCTTCATATTCAAAGATCTTTGAATGCCATTAAGGTTTTTTTTTTTTTTCACAAATGAAGCTGTTTTGTCTTTTTCTTTCTCAGTACTATTAAAGAGAACTTGCTTTCTTTTATACCTCTAGATGTAAAAATTCACTGAGCCTGGTGAAGAAAAACCATACAGTCCTTGATTCTGAAGGAGAAACTATTAGTACTTTAAAATCCCAGAGAGTAGATTGGACTACTTATAGATGCAGGTTGAATTGAGAGGTAATTAAATCTAAATTAGAAACTTTGGCAGTTTTCATTGTGATTTTAGAATCTTAGAAAATATTTACATAAGAAAGAAAAGGATCAGGGAACAGAATTAGAAAAACAGAAGTCAGGAGGCTATGTACAATATGGATATTTGCTGACTGTGCATACTAAGGGAGTCATCACAAAGTAGGATAGAAGTAGGATCAGAAAACAAATGGGAATTCACCCTAAAATAAAGACAGGTCTGGGGAGAAATTTTCATAGAAAGATAAATGCTTGAAATGTTTTGTTTTGAAAAAATTCTTGGAGTCAGAGCATGGTGTTAACCAGTTATGATGTTGCAATCAATTTTAATTTTTTAAATATTTGATAGCATTCAGAGGTGTCAACAATAAATGGAGGTTTTTTTCTACTAAATGTGTTATTGTTTTAGCTATGCTTGCTGGCTAATTTTTGCTTAAATCTCAGGAGTATTATGAAGCTTAATTCATTCATGTGAAAAGCTGTTTTTTTGAACAGTTAGTGGAGATTTATGAAGATACCAGTTAGCCAGTATTTATGGCTGAACATTGTGGCATTCATTCATAAAAGCCAAATGTATTCTAAGAGATCTGGTGAAAATGCAGGCAGGACACTCCTGAGCACCTCTAGTCTCATTTCTCTCGGTGTGGACATGAGTCTCCTCCATGGGTAAATGGGAGACATTTATACCACTGTTAAAAGTGTCCTGTGGTCACTCATGCAGAGGCCTGAAATACTGATGTGGTTGTTCACCAGAATGAAAAACTGCCTTTCTTCAACAAGGAACTGCAGCTAACAGAACAGAAACCTTTATGAGGTTAGTTTTCCACTCTGATTACTGAGCTCTCTGCCCTCCACAGGAAAGCAGAAGAGAAACCCTCCTACAAAACTTGGCTAATAACTAAATTGATGCATAGGGGCTTTTTTGAATTAGTTTTGGAAATATCTCTTCTCTTTAGGGAAATAAATAACTTATTATTAATCTTGTTAGGAAATACTGCTGCAGATCATCTCTTTTTAGTGTTTCATTTCTAAATTGCATAAATATAAAATTTCTAGGTCTCAGTGAGATGTCTCAGTAATTAATATAACTTCTCATTTGCCCTGCTGCACAGCCTGCATACCTTATGTGTGCTGAATCTACCAGCTTCTTTCCAAATTTCTGGAAATTGTGTATACCAGCTAGGGTGTTTGTATATGTATGTACACAATGTATATGTACCTCAGCTGTCAGGTATTTCCATACCTCATGCTACCTCATCCCCATCTTGAATTGCAGCTGATCAGGGCTTGTATCAGCAATAGTGTGGCCAGCAGGACCAGGGCACTGATCGTCCCTTGTACTCAGCACAGGTGAGGCCATACCTCAAATCCTATGTACAGTTCTGGGCTCCTCACTTCAAGGATATTGAGGTGTTGGGCATGTCCCGAGAAAGACAGTGGAGCTGGTGAAGAATCTGGAGCACAAATATCATGTGGAGTAGCTGAGGGAGCTGGGATTGTTTAGTCTGGAGAAAAGGAGGCTCAGGGGAGACTTTATTGCTCCCTAAGACTACCTGAAAGGATGGTGTAGCCAGGTGAGGACTGACCTCTTCAAAGTAAGAAGCAATAGGTTGAGAGGAAGCAACCTCAAGTTGCACCTGAGGAGGTTTAGATTGGATACTACAAAAAAAAATTCTTCAATGAAAGAGTTGTCAAACACTGGAGCTCAGGGGAATTGAGTTGCCATCCCTGGAAGTATTTAGAAGACATGTAGAAGACATTTAGAAGACACTTTGGGACAGGATTTAGTGGTGCACTTGCAGTGTTAGTTCAATGGTTGTACTTTATGATATTAAAGGTCTTTTCTAATCTTTTCTAATCCTAATAACTCTAAGATTCTGTGATACAGGGAGTGCCTTTGTTCCCTTTAATTTCCTTGTATGTGTGCTTGGAAGGGCAGAAGGACAAGGAGGACTTCATGGGTATCACATGTGCATTCTTTCCTTCCTCCCACTGTCCCATGTCCTCTGCTTCCATCTGTATGAAAAGGTTCACAGGGCAGACACCTCTCCTGGCACATTACTGCTGTGGCTGTGCTTTGAGCAGTCAAAGTAATTTTATGTCAGATCTTGCATTTTAAGGTCTTGGCTTTCTTGGACATTCTTGGGCACCATGAGAAGGTGCTGTGTGTGAGGAAACCAAGGCCCTGCTGGAGTGTTTTAGAAAATGAAAGGCTGTTGACTCCTGTTGAGGTCCTCTAATTTCCAGAACTGTATGGCAGGTCAGTCTACCTTTGTTCTGTGACAAAATACAATTTGGGGATTAATATTGTGCAGGGAGACAACTCCAGCTGTTTCTAATTTCCTTACTAGGAACCCATCTGTCTAGCTGCCAGGATGTGATACAGTTATATTACTAGTTGCATTGATTCATATTTCTCTTTTTCTAATGATGCATAGAGGTCCATTGCCCATATGCTCTTTCCAGTGAGTCTATCTGCCTTTCATACAGTCTCTCCTGTGGGATTATTGGGAATGGATGGGACTACTAATCTGTGAAGAGATCCTGAGGGAGCTGGGAAATTGTTTCCCTTCCCTGTGGGATGTCTCTTTTTCTGGACCTCACAATGTCCAGTGCCAAGGTTTTAAAAATGATGAGCGCAGCAGCCTGATTTTTCTCTTTTTCTGGGTTGTTTATTATGTCTTATCTTGGAATTCGTGCGCTGCCTGAAGCCCAGGCTTTGCATGCTGGAAAACGGATGGTGACTGGCTATGAGGTACAAATCCAAGGCCTTTTAAGAACATTTGAGCCAATTAACTCTTAATACATACTAAATTTACAATTCTATGCCAATAACTATGACTTATTCTAGACACGCAATTTCTGCCTCAAATCCATTCTACCAATGTCTCTGTGCCACCTCCACTGCAGAAGAAGAAGGAGAACATGGGTCACCACCCAGAATCCTCCATCTTGCCTTTATCTATCTTCATTCTAAAAACCCAAAACTACAAAGCTTCACCCTGTGACAAACTAAACCACTATTTATTTCAAACCTTTCGTTGCTTTTATGAGTATCAGAAACTTTTCCCATAGACTAAAGTCAAAGGCAATGCTTTCCTGGGGTCCTAGCCAGGGTCTCAGATCCCCCAGGGCAGCTCGAGGAATTTTCCCCGTTCCCTGGACTTTAACACTTCCCCATGGTCTTGTGTGATATATGTGCATTTGAGTTCTCTCTAAATGGGTTTTCACTTCTTCTTTTATTTCTTCATTAAAATATGTGTCACACATATTTTCTTCCTATTTCTTATGGATAATATGCAGCTTAGCAAGTTCTTCAGTAGCACGTCAAGACTAGAAAATAGTGTGTTTGTTAATTCTCAGTGCAGATAAAAAAAGGCTTGGGAAAAAGATATTGACTATGCTTGTCCCATTTACCTGAAAGCAGTGGCTACACTCATGGGCTACTGGGGCCTCAGTTAAACTCTGAATTACAGCAAAGAATCAGCATCTGCTTATTTATGTATTTATAAAATTTGAGTTAATTAGCTACCATTTACTGTTACTTCTACTTTTGAGATGTTTGCAATGAATTGTATTCTGAGGGGCTCCTTAGTTGTTCCACTTAGAACTAAGCAATGTACAACACTGTCAAATGGAGGATCTCACTTCAATCATATTATACTGCATTTTGCTTTCTTACTGAAGGATCTTGACTCTTCATTAGGTTTTTCAAATTCTCATGTTAACCCTAAGAGGACTAGGATCCAAACGATGAGAGAAATCCTCTCTCAGGCCATAGTGCCACAGACAAAACACAAGTGTTCTCAACCTCATTGTTTTTGTTGTTCAAGAGAACAACTGACTGGATCTGCTGGACCATTTCTTGCAGTGGCTAGAGCAGGATGGTGTGTGATGGGATCCAGATATGATGTTTATCAGTGAGACTGCTCACCACTGTCACACAGCCTTATGTCTTCTGGCTTCAATAACCTGTTGATTGCTAGATTAGAAAAATGCTTCATTACACTTGTGACTCTCAGTATGCTTGTTTTAACTGGACACATTGGCTTGATAGTAAGTAGCAGGACTTTCTGTACAGAAATGGAAAGTTAACGTTTGTTATCTTAGTTCCCTTGGCTAAAGCCATGGGAAGAACCATGACACAGAACTTACCTTTTACAATACTTGGACTTTGAATATTTATTAATGCTTATGTACATGAAACTTCGATATGTGAAAATGTTCTCCCTTATTCTGAGCAAATATTTTAAAATGCTTAGTTCTTCCCTGATTTCATTTTCCCAGAGTTATTACTATGATAGAATCAAAGAATAAATTTCACTGGCAGTGTTGCAACTCTCCTTATGGTTATATGTGGTTTCCAGTCAAGTAAGAGATGACATGACTCACTTAGTATGCTGGTTGATCTGTTTTAAAAGAACTGAATTACCATCTGAGGCACACACAGCATATCAATAACATTGCTGTCTGCAGATACTTCTGGGGCTTGGTTTACTTGCTTTGTTGGTTTTGATTTGTTTTGTTTTGGGTTGGGTTTTTTTTTTCTTTCTGTATTTATTACTTGTATTTAATGAAGGGAGCAGACTGCTTAAATGCACATAGGAGTTACCAATTTGGATCACACTAGTAGTTCACTAACTCTAGTTACGATCACAGCTAAGGGCATCAGAGAAAAGTAATGTATACAGCATAGAGTGTACTTTATAACCTCTCCACAAAAATAAGCTTCTTAATCTTTTCTGTTGGCTCCCCTTACCCTCTCCAATGCTGAGAATGTATGTTTTAATATTACTTTCAAATTTTCTGTTTATAAGCTGTTATTGTTCCTGCGTTGTTCTCATACAGAATCATTTGTGTCCTGCTCTTTCCCCTGTATGAAGCCATTTCCTAACCCTGCAGGTTAGGTCCTGACCATCTGGGCAGGCTTCAGGTGGCAGATGACCCCAGGGAACTGTGACAGATCTAGGACGTCCAAGAAATATCTTTGAAGGAAAGGGGAAATGTCCTTAGGATAGAACAACACCCTCCAAGAAACCTAAGAATAAATAGAATCCACATAGCATAGCAAAGATACCAAATAGCAAATTCAGCCAGATGGAAACATCTTTGTGAGTTTTATATTTTCAGAATATAATTCTGCCAAATGACAGAATGTCTAAGGCTGAGTGGAAATGCCTTTGCTGCCTGTTATTCTGTGGGAAATCCACCAACCTCTGGTAAACATTTTCTTCCCAGCTCATGTTCACCCCTCCTTGCTGCACTACCTGTGAGTCAGGAGTTCACAGTGCAGTGTCAGCATTTCACATCATCCAAATGAACTTAACAGGTTTTAAGGTGCTTCCATCTTATCCAGACAGTTTAACAGCTGAACATAAGAGGTCATGAGCTTCATTTTCTGAATGCATCAGATCTCTCTTTACACAGATGTCAATAGATACCAGCAATGTGTTGAAACATGTGCCATGCAGGAAGGCATCTCTGCAAGAGATGAGCCTGGCTGCAATGTAGAGGCTGTGCACTTCAACTACTCCAGCTAGTGGGAAAAAATGCAATGGAAAGGTGGTTTTGTAGATTCTTGTAAATAAACAGAATTGTGTCAGGCAGTAGCCCTGGGCAGTGTTCCTGCTCACATCCCCAACACTCTGGGTGACTCCTTAATGCTTCCTCTGAAAGCTGCTTCTGTTACCTCCTGCTGCACCTCTTCAGCTGTGCTTAAGGTTTCTTGATGCATAGCTGGAGAGATGCAAGTCATCCCTTCAGAATTCAGTGCTGAGCTGTCCCTCATACAAACATTTCTGACCAAAGCATTTCTCTGCAGAGCTTTACCATTCAAGGTTCAACAGTGTGGGCAATGGATTTGTTGAGAATTCTCGAAGTCTGACAGAAGGCCCACATAGTCTTGTGTATCTGTATGCAAACTTTGAGATAAAGTATGCTGACTTAGAAATGCCATGGAATAGGATGGACATTGTTGAGAGAGAAATTGAACTAGAAACAAGTTTCAGATGATGACTTTGCAAATAGATTAGATATTTTGAAGAAATAGAACTATGAAGGAGGTATTGTAGCAAGACCTATGTGGGTATTTTGATAGATGATTGGCTTAGAAGCACTAGCAGTATTGCATGGCAAAAGCTGATATGCCAGAAAACCCTTATAATGTATTGTAAATAGGAAATTGTCTTTTGATTGTGATGGCGTGATTTGTAACATCTGTACTGTCTCACCCTTCACATGAGACTGAAAATGCAATAAAAGTCCTCAAAACGCCTCTCAGAAGCCCCATCTCTGGGTCAGAAAAAAGGTTTTTCTAACACAACAGCCTTTGGCCTTCCCTAGTCTGGGATGGGAGGAGGGATGAATACATACATCTCTGTCAGCAAACATCTGTCAAGCTTGCTGGTCCTCAGGGGAGCACTGGGTTGCTTCAGCTCCTTCATGGTTTTTTTTACACTGATGTGAATTTCAGATTTTCTGGGTTTTCTTTTAATCCTTTTGGGAGGCTAACTAACAATTTGCTTATAAAGGGAAGCGATATTACTATCCTCCCACTGTTTTTGTGGAAGGTGTAGAAGGTTCTTCTGAATTTATCTGGAAGATTGAACACTTCCAGCCATAAATACTTTAAGCTAATTGCTTTACAAGCACCTGATTTTATGAAATTCAATAAAAACTTTTCAGATTATAAATTGATAAAAAATTATTAATTTTATCCATTTCTCATCACTGTTATGGAGACACTACTCTGGCAACATAAGTATCTGCATCTGTCAGAGTTTTGGTTTTATTAGAAAGGTTGAGTTTTATCTGTTAAAACAGGAGGTTTGTGAAGTGGACACTCATTAGAAACTCAGGAGCATTTACTGAAAGGTTAAATAAACTGGGGCACACTATGTGCTTCCCTTTCCCTCCTGCTCTCTCCTGATTGGTAGAAGAGAGGGATGTTATTTATTTCCCAGACAGGTGTATCTTGTAGATGAATCCTTTTTAGAAATATTTTAGAATAGAACTGTGGCTTACAGTGTCTTAACTATTTTTCATAAATATAAAAGAGCCTGCTTCCATCTTTGCTAAAGAAGTTTTCTAGTTTCTGTTATGATGTTGCTAAAAGCTATTTACATTTAAATGGCCTTAAATGAGGCAGTTTGTATAATGACCAGACAGCAAGAAAATCAAAACAATCTGCCATTAATACATACCCCTGACACATTCATATAATCTAAAGATATTTCAAGGATCTAGTTAGATTTGGTATCTTTTAATTGGAATTCTCTAAATAAATTTTTGTGCGAATTGTTTCTACCCAATGAGTGGGAGCAGGGGAGTGCTGGGAGTTGCAATAATAATGTCTGACTCATTGCCTCTTGGGGTTTGACTCTGTCAATAGCTTTGTTTTCATCAGCTTCATTGATTTTTTTTTTTTTTTTTTTTTACCAGAATCAGAACCAGAAAATATGTAAGCAATCAAGTAGGTTTGCTTTTGAAAAGCATCATCTATTGGTCATCTTCAGCCTGTGCTGAGGCAATGGTATTTCTGGGCTGCTGTAGAGAGAGTCCAGTTCCTGCCACAGTTGAACTTATGATTTGAGTGTGTTGTTTCTAACAAGACACTCCACAATATTAATTAATTTTTAGCTACATCAAAGTTTGGGGGACAGGTTGTACAACTTCTTCAATGCAGCATTTAGCTGTATTACATCTTCTCTGCCAATTTTTGTGCATAGTCACTAATCAGACCTTCTTAAGTAATGAGATTAAAAACAATGGCTTTTTTCTTTGCCCTCTGTTTTATGAGATGTCAGATGACATTCATGACAGTTTTTAGCTTTGTAATCGCATATTTACACTATTAATATTGAAGAATATGGAAGCTGAGAATCTCACTGGGTTTTATCACTGCAGGACTGGGGGCATTGAGAATCACTAAATGTCAAGAAATTGGGCTAATATCATAATTGCTAGGGAGCTGTGGTGGCACAGTAAAGCCCTCCCTTGGTTCTACATGCAGGCCGGCAGGAAGGTTTACACACCTCTCCCAGTGATATCAAGGGATCAAAGTCTGTCAAGTTATTGAGGCCTCCTGAGCCGAGGACACAAGAGGACACAAGCCAGAAGTGACAGACAAGTAAATGACACTAGGGAAACACACATTTTGAGCATGGTCCCCTTGGAAAGGCTGTGTGGGATCCCAGCCACTGCTTACTCTTATCTCTCTCTATTAGCTGGCTGTTGATGAATGGGGAGCTGAGGAAGCTACCTACTTCTCAACTGTACACAATCCCTGCCAAAAATCCATGACTTAGCCCATGTGCAGCTGCACTGTAGAGACAGCTGGTGCCATGAGGACTCTTACTCTAGGTGTAGGAAAGGTCATGGTCTGACCTAACCTTTGTCTGGACAGAAGTGCAGTGTTTGTCTGCCCTTCAAGAAAACAGAAGAAAGTAGCATCTGAATGTTCTTTCCGGTAGTGAGCATAGGGATTTACTTGTTCTTTGTGGAGAAATGTGCAATGTTAGGAAAACAGTGTTTACGAGACAGAGGTCCTGGTGGCATTCAGAGAGTTCTCACCTTCTTGTTGAAGTGTCTGAGTTAAGGGGACACAAGAATAAAACCTAAAATTAATAATAGTGGTTTGTAGTTGCACATTCTGGCCCACTCAAGATTTTATAGCTGCCTACAATAAGGAATTAAAACCAAAGGGATGCTGTTAACAGTTTATATTCTTATGCAAGGGCCAAATAGTAGAATGATTGATTGATTAGAGAAAATGTCAATTACTCTTGCATTCCACAGAAATAAAGTAGAAGGGTGTTGTCTTTTTAATTTCCATGTTTGCATCACATTTGAAATTGGTATTTCCTAACAAGATTTAAGTAGGCTGTGAATATTCTTATCTGATTTAAAAAACCTGATTATTTTATCCCAAGAAAGAGCTGTGCATCATTTGAACGGCATGTTTCAGGAGCTGCCTGTGTTCTGCTGAAAAGTCATTAGACTAAGGATGAGGAATGGCATATATTAGAAACTCATGCAATCTCTCTACTCTAGCATTATAAGTATATGCAGAACTCTGCCACAGCCTTTGATGCTGAACTTCAGTCTAGATCCAGTTCTTGAGGATCCTGACAGTTTTACATTAAGTGTTACTCAGCCTGACACATTACTGAGCCTCTTCTCTGTAGTCTAATGCTGTGCAGGGTGCTCCTCCCCTGGGGGAAATGTGAAGGCAGTTGCCTAAAGAGCATGTGTCTGATAAAGCCATTTCCTTTATTGGTATTGCAGTCTCACTTCCTTAATTTAGATGCATATGAGTGGAAATTGTCAGCATTGTGTGCAGAACTCAAATGCACTCTCTTCAATCAACCAAGCTAAGGCTTGGTGACATGTACTAAAAAACACAGCCCCCAACAACCAGGTATTTGTCAGTTTAGTAATTTTTGGTTATGATGTACTCTTTGGTCTGTCAGGAATGTGGAGTCTGGAATTAGGAGAAGTTGAGAAATGAGCATTTAGAGTCAGATGTGCTGACTACTCAGAAAGTTTTATTTCCCCACCCCTCATGACACTTCAGCTACATATCAGCTTTCTCACTTAGGCACGAGGTGTGCGCTGTTCCTACGACTCTGTCCACGCTCTGCGTGCCAACAGCCTCTGTGTGGTGTTTGTGGAAGAGGGTTGCCTAGAGGGAAGGATGTCAAAGAGAAGAGGCACAAGCTGCACTTGACATGCAAAAAGGGCTTGAAAGGAAGAGGCTGATCATTGTCTTCTGCTTCTGTGCTGTCAGATGTGCCTGCTTACATGTTACTTTTTTTTTTTCAAAGCCACTAGATGGGTAGAGTCATGGAAGCTTTAATGTTACCAAGAAACTGAGAAGATCTGGGCCTCCGCTGAGATTTGCAGGAGGTATCATATTTAGCATATGCCTGGAAGATATTTTTGCGTGAATTGTCTGTTCTTCAGATTGGAACCAGTAGGAATGCTTGGAGAAGACAGTTGAACCTGAGAAGATGAAAGAAAATCAAAGGGAAAGGGGAGAATTGGGCAAAATAATGGGAGATTTATCAGTCTGAATGAAGTTGGCATTTTCTCAAAAAATTAGGTATCTTCAGGTAAAACGAGGAATCAAATGTGTTACAGGTAACTGTTTATTTTTGATGTTTTATCTAACATGGATTGTTTGTAAAGAGTCTGGCAAAGTTGTCTCTCTATTATCTAAGTTTTGCTCAAAAATAGGTATAGCCAATGACATTCATATAACTGTTTGTTTCCCTTGAAAAAATGGGAAAATGCTTAGGTGTTTTTCTTTGTGGATTTGATTTGTTCATGTTGAGTGCAAGCCAACCCTCCTTGAGGCTGGTTATTTTGCTAGAAGGGCAAATACTCATCTATGGCTTTCATCAGATGCAGACACAGGGAAAAACTGGGATATTACAGTCTGGTGAAGGATGCTGATTGTCTCCATATCCATGCCTATTTTAAAGACTCAGGCAATTGGTAAGACGGTGACAACAGACATTTGAGCAATGCAGATTTCAGTTATGAGTAGAATAATTCATGTCTAAGTATGACATGGTAATCTACATCAGAGAGGTGTTTTGTGTATGTGTCAGTCTTGTTAGCAGGTGACACTGGGCTGCTCTAGTGTTAAACTTTGCTCTTACAGCAGCAATCCCCAGCATGTGGCGCAAAAGTAGCTGGAGATGGCCAGTGGGTTTGAGATCCCTGAGGAAACAATTGAGAAGATGCTGAAGGCAAGTTTAGCTGCTGTGGGAAGGATGGATCAGATTTTTTTTTTTTTTTTTTTTTTTTTTTTTTTTTTTTTTTTTTGGTGGCCATTCAGGTAAAAGAAATCTTTTTGTGTATGTAAGAGTTTTGACATCTGAGTGACGAGCCTTACAAATGCTCTGTTTGCAAAGGACTGCTTTATAGACTCCAGCCTTCTGCAGATCAGCTAAAATTTCTGTCTCTTTTGCCTACATATTTTTGCCTTTCCTCTTGCCTGAGATTGAGTTTTTACTAGACAAGAATCCAAGTCACAGACTCAAAGACTTGCAGCTGAATTTTGTTATTGACTCATCACATGCCTGTAGAGCAATGCTGTCCCGAGGGAGATGCAGTGATCACCACAGAGTCGAAGCAGGAAAAGAGGAAGTTTAATTTTTTCTACAGCTTATATAGATTTCTAAAAAGGAGACCAGATTGGAAGACTGAGGTTCAACCTCTTCAACTCCACTAGTCTTAGAAAGTGTCCATCAATTGTCCTTTCACAGAAAGGTATGTAAAAACTTGATAAAAGGTTCTGTAAACATTACTTTGTTTACATGAAATTTCTGACTCCAAGGCTGAAGACTGGGAAACAAGGCAACACATGCCTATTGATAATTCATCTGCAAATAAGATAACTATCTGTAATTTGGGGCGTCTCATCAAAAGACCTCATTTTTCAGTACTAAAAAATGAGACTAATGCAGATAACACAAGGATATTGAGTAGAAATACTCACTGTACCTAACAATTGAAGAGGTGTTTGCAGGCATAGTGTGCTTTTTAATGGCTAAATAGTGTTATTTAACAATGCTTCCAGCTGTAAAAATTCCACTGTCCCAAATCAAGCTTTTATTCTAACTTCTACATGAAGAATAGTTTTCCAGTTTTGACTGTGTGTAACTTGTCATGTGCTCTCATCTGACCTAACTCTTGACAGTGAATTGAATTTAGTCTCATCTGTCTCAGTAGCTCAGATGTTCCTAGACTTTAACCTGAAAACCATTGCACACAGTTAATGTAGTAAATCCCCACTTTACCAGAGCAATTGTCCCATATCAAGTAGTTGAGGGCAGAGAGCCCTACTCAGTAAGCAGGGGTGGAAGTTTAAAAAACAGTGTATGCCATACTCACCTGGACGTTTTCTTGACTGGTGGAAAAGGGACTTGATTGACTGACTGCTGCAGGCAGTGGGTCACTCTTTGCAGGTATCAGAGATTCAGAGAGCCTCTCTCCAAAGAAAGTATCTTCTTTGTCAGTTCAGATATGCCCCATAATGGCATCTGCTTCATCTCTGCATGTATCAAGACAGCAAACTAGAGTAACACACGATTTTCCTTATTCTTGGTTTCACTGGCTGGAGAAAAGTTCCTTATTCCTTTACTTAGAACAAGTGACAGAACAGTCTGTGGAAAGCAGCACAAAAATGCTGATCATTATCTGTAATTTTCCTGTGTCGTTTATCACTGTTTCATAGAAGTGATTTCCTTTGTGAAAAGGAAATTTCATGCCTTGCTAATTCCTAATGTATCTTGCTGCATCTTCAAATGTACAATTTTAGCAGAGATTTCTACAAAATCCTCCTCAGTTCCCAAATTTTAAAATATTCAATATACTCCAGTGAGAATGTTATTAGGCTTTTGAATCTATCTACTGTGTTTCCTTTTAAATTTAATTTTCTAGAAATAGTCATTTCCCTATACCAATACATGATTGGCAGAATCCAATTACTTGGTTTAGCAAAACTTCACTTTTCGAGGGGGGGTCACACTGGAAGCACATACTGTCAGAGGGAGCTTGGGGCATTTCCCCTTTTCTTTCTCCTTGCATGTGATTAAGTGTTTCAGCATTCATTGAGCTGTGCTGAAACCCTGTCTCTATAAGAAAAATTCCTACTCCAACTTTCCCCACCCAAAGCTGGTTATTATTCCTTTCATCCTCCTGCCAGGTTTTTTTATCGGTTCAGCCTGAAGATCTGTTGTCTGGTATCTGCCATGGGATGTGTGCTTTGGAGTAAACAAGATTTGTTCACATTTCTCCAGGATAAACTACCTGTAAAAAAATAATCATTGTTTGAAAAAGCTAATTGCACTTCATCAGTCTAAAACACACCAGTTAGCATACTCATTTCAGAGCTGGAGACGTGTCTGAGCCCTTGCTCAGCTCACATGTCATAGGCTGTTCCTAGTGAGAGCCTCTGGAAAAGCATA
This sequence comes from Cettia cetti, assembly GCA_013401135.1. Taxonomy (NCBI): domain Eukaryota; kingdom Metazoa; phylum Chordata; class Aves; order Passeriformes; family Sylviidae; genus Cettia; species Cettia cetti. Next base: position 39,099 of record VZUI01070791.1, read on the forward strand.
TCTGTATGTTCAATCTGATAATAGTCAAATTTCTTAGTTGTTCTGAATGATGGTGACTGAAAAGCTAGAACTCCATGAACCTAAGTGTCCTTGTATCACAGGTAGTGCTGCTAGATGTACCCTTAACTCCAATAATAGAATTTCTTTGTTCACAGATGAAAACACACCTGCATAAATCCTCTCACACCTTCCTGCCTATCTACGCACCTTGAACTTCTAAGTAGGAGGAATCAGGAGAGACACTGTGTTGGATTTACTTTAAATCTTGGCCGTGCATGTATGATGCAATTATATGTCAGGCCAGACGATAGCTGTATTATGTCACCCTGATTAAAAAATGGACTGCCATATCAATAAGCTACTGCCTATCATGATGTCAGTCTGCACAATGCCATTGATTTGGCAGACTTTTAACCTAAAGAATTATAAACGCTTTCCTCGTGATCACTTTATTAAATCCAGATTGATCTTTCATCCAAAATGTCAAGGAACCTGCCAGCAGCTTAGCAATTAATGAGAATAATGACCTGCTGTAAAACAAACAGCAGTTAATTAAAAGTACAGGTCATGTCTGCATTTGCCAACAAGATAGCATTTTTTCACCTGTTCTTAATGATCTTCTTTTAAAAAAGACTAAAGAGAGTCCGTTAATTGCATTTGAACTCAGGTTCCTTTTCAGTGCTCAAAATTTTGGCTCATAAATAGGGATAGCTTATGTTAAGTCTGCTGTAGCAATTCTGGTCCTAAGCTTTTTACTGCGTTCTTCGAAGATTTCTGCCCCTGCTTCTAGGATTGCTTAACTAATCATAGAGCAATTGCAGATCTGCTGAAATCATAGCTGGGAAGACCACATCATTGCTAGGAAAGACCAGAACTGATGCCAGTTTACATTAACATGCCACAGTGATACTGCATCATCTTCCCTAGAAGCTGACCCAATCGTGTAAGGAGGGAGACAGGCATTTAAATGGGCAGATTGTCAGAGCAGAAAATTATTCGAAGCTTTTTTAAGCTCATCTATATCTACTAATGAGTCAGAGCTTTAATTCCCAATTAATTAAACAGATAATCTGAGTTTTATACTTAAGCAGTTAAGGACTAAATTGTTAAAAAACCTCAATTTATTTTGATGGTAGGACTGAAGCCCCTGAATCACTCAGACTTTGCAGTGTTAGACCCAAAAACTGTACTTCTGTTAAAAATTTGAAAAAATGCAGACACTATCTGTAAAAAATGTTCAGTCAAAAAATGTGCATACTCAAAGTGAATGTACTGTTTCCACTTCACATTTATAATCAAAAGGATTTTAAAGGTTAAACACTTTACATTTTTGGACAAACATTGAAGTGAAGCTTTTAGCAAAATTTTTCATCACTTCTACTTTCCTTTCATGGTGAAACAGGCCACAGGTCAGATTTTATCTGCATAAAAGATAAGAAAGATCCCCATTACAGTACCAGCGAAAATAGGTGAAAGTGTAATTTAAGTCAGAGGCAAAACTCTTGCTTAATTAATTTTCCTAGTGTGTTTAAGAGTATATTAGTTCTCTGCAAAATAATTCTTGTTCTTTCCCTTAGGATAAAATGCCAGAAAATCTCCCACATATGTGAAGACAAAGAGTAATTTGTGGCATAAGCCCATAAACACCGCTGGAAACCTTATTGCTTGAACAATATGAGTTTATTAGCTTGGATTATTCAGCATCTGAAGAGACACTGGTTGTTTCTCTTACATGTATTAATATCAAAGCCAAATTTAATATATGATAGATCCTATGTGGAAGAACCTTGGAGCTCCTTGCATACAAACTGCAGCTTCTTGCTTGTTCTCCAAGAGGGCACATTAAAAGGCCTTTTTCACTTGTTTTTGAAGTGCTGGGCCTTCCCTATGCTATCATCTCCGACCTTCCAGCTGGTGGCACTGTCAGCATAACCCTTGGCTCCCCAACCCTCACTCCCATTGCATGGCCCCTCACTTGTGGTGCAGAGGACTGAAGCTGTGACTCTTAACAAGCAGTTTCTTGGTCACTGCCTTCATACCAGTTCAGAAAGATCACAGAATGATTTGGGTTGGAAGGGATCTGAAAAATCATCTGTTTCCATCCATCCCTCATGCCATCTTCTATTAGACCAGGTTTCTCAGAGCCTCATCCAGCCTGGTTTCTTCCAGGGATGAGGAGTCCACAACTTCTCTGGGCAGCCTGTTCCAGTGTCTCACCACCCTCATTGTAAAGAATTATTTCCTAGTATCTTACCTAAACCTGCCATCTTTAAGTAAGAAGGAGTTAGAAAGTTGTTATTTTCTAGGGATGTAATGGTCTATAGATGTTTTTTTGCTGCAATGCTGGCCCACTTTAGCTGTTGTGTTGCCCCAGCTGTGAGATTTGCTGGGTTTGTGAGCATCTCCAGATTTCAGATGGTGCCTTTCATGCTGTTTGTATCTGTTAAAATGCTGTATGTTTTGTGCTCTGAGACATTTCCTGACTGCTCAGTATAAATATCTGATTAATTAGATATCATTAGGTTAAATATAGTTAAATACAGAAACACAGGTAATTGGTTCAAGGATGATGCTTGCATAAATAATTTTTTCCTGTTGTTTTTCTTCCTCCCTAGTTCAGCTGTTGAAATACAACCTGTTCTTTGTTTTGCCATGGAAAAACCCCATACAACAAAGAGACATAGCTAGAAATCAATCATGTGCAAATGTTGTCAAATGAAAGTGTGAGAAAATGAGAAAAGAAAATACTTTTTTCCCTACCTTTTTGCAAATCTAGTAAAGGGTCATGAGCCTGGTAAAGTTCAAATCTGGCCATTTACCATGGAAATAGAACACTAAAAAAAAAGGTACTTCTAGCAAGGAATTTCTGTAATTTCCCTTTGTGTAGTGTGGACCTGCTTTGCCTAAATAGATAGGATTTTGGAGATGTTCAGTAGTAATTTATGCCTGGTTTGTACCTTATTGCATGAAGCTTCACATCCAGTTGGGTTTATCTGGTATGTTGTATTTAAGTGGTGTCTATGTTTCATTTGTCAACTCATAATTTTTTATGCAGCATAAGCATAAGGCATACCAAAAGAAATATCCACATTTGGATTGAAATGATCCATTAATATGAAAGACCAAGATATAGCAGCATCATTTGTATTCCTGCACATGCTAAATAATTTGTTTTCAGAGTGGGTATATTATGGCTTCCTGATTTTGAAATAATTAAAAGGCTCAGCTATTGCTGAATTATTAGTTGCAGCTATTTAGCTCTGCCAGAAATGTTGTGAATATACAGACTGTTAACATGGTGTGGGGCAGCAGTAGTGGAAATAAATCTGTGGCTGTGCTGATTATTCACCTTTCCAAACAATAACATTCATCTTTTTGTCAGTATTTGCACCCATCCACCTCAGTAAAACTGTGAAACACTATTAAAATCAGATCTTTGTAGTTTTGTTTTTTTTTTAATTAAACCATTATATTATTTAGTTTTCTGAGATCTTGTGTGCCACACTCATGCTTATACACCCTGGTGTCCTAATGCTTTCAGCGCTATCCAGTAGTGTGCTTGGTTGGACTAAAATGTGCCAAAAGCAGTTTTTCATTATTCTGACTATTTTGCTAACAATTTGGTTTCTTTGGCTTTTCTCAAAATGACTAGCATTTACAGTTTTTTTTTTTTTTGTCTGAAAATTATAGTGCACGTAACTAAAATAGGAATTCAAATAAGCTGAAGTACTTAATTGGGAAACATTTACGATTGATTCATTCATAGCTGATAAGCTGAGCAACAAGTATTGTAGTCACTACCAAAAACTATGATAAAATTACCTTTTGTTTTTTAAAGGAAAAAAAAGTGTGTTTCCAAATGAAGATAAAAGCCTTCTAAGATTAGAGGTTGCTCAGAAGTCACTTCTCACTGTACCTTAAAGAAATGAAGGTCATTGTTCCCTGTCTTAAGCAAGGGACAGCAAAGAAAGACAACCACATCCTTGCACTTTGTGTTCTCAGCTGTGGCATGGGGTCACCAAACCCACTAACCTGCCATTCAGCAAACCTGAGCTAGCTTTGGCTACAGGGTTTTTGCTGCCCCAGACAAACCTGAACACTGGCATGCTTCATTGCCTGGGCTGTACCATTAAGCATGTCCTCTACAGCTTTTTACCTTCTGCAGAAAATATCTAAGATAGTGTCTGATCATATAGGACAAGTCTTTTTTTTCTTCCTTTTTCCCTAACTAAGCAGAATTTATATTTTTAGCCTTTCTACCATTGAATTTATTAACATTTTTTCTGCATTAAAGTGAGTAGATGTTCAGCTGTAGCTTTTACCCAGAGAAGTGATGTTAATTATCAGTGAATTACATGATAGTGATTGAATTTATCAGAGTACAATGCCAGGACAGCATGTTTCATAGCTTTTTTTTCTTCCACTTTTCTGTACTGAAGGATAAGAGGAATATCTGTAGGGGGCAATAGTACTGAAGCTGCAGCCTTATGCTCTTTGGGGGTTTCAATGGGTAGGTTACCATCAAGTTAATTTTCAAGTTAGCTTTCTGCAATTCTGATTCAATAAACTGCTTTACTGATGCTGTAGAAGTGGGGCAGTGTGGTCCCTAATGTCTGACTGCAAATCTGAGTGCCAGTTTCTCCTCACCACAGCAGTGTCTACCTTAGGCAAAATCATGAACGGCTTTCAAAATTTCAGTGTTTGTCTATGTAACTATTTATTTATTGAGTTTGAATCACTCAGTGCAGACATGGATTTCTAATGACAGCACTGTGACATTTGTACCATTAGCATAATGTTAATGTGCAGTGCAATACAGTAATAGTCACCAATCACAGATTTTTTTTTTTCAATTAATTAGAAGCATAAAATGTGGTGTGTACTCAAAATGTGTACTCAAACTAAAAAACATCAACAATATGAAGCCCAAGTTCTAGCCTGCACTTGCTTTTCTGAGATGAACTGATGGTGCTGACAGCTAACAGCATGATCTGGAGAGTGTAATAGTACTTGTGCAGCTTTGAGGGCAGGCAAGGGAGAAGGGGTGCCGTGAGCATGGGCAGCAGCACGAGGCAGCCTGTTGGGGTTAGCTGTTTGTGGGCTCATGCACTGTGGGTTTCAGGTATGCTCAGGAAAGAACTTAGGCATCTTATATATGGTCTGCTGAAACATGGAATTGTTGGAAAATACTATTGGAGGTGCAGCTGGGTCCATGGCTAATGGATTTGGAGCAGCATGTCAAGTGTTTACATGGCATTCAGTGGGTTGCACAATGCCTTTTGCAATTCTCTTCTTAAGAAGGAGCACAGATAAAATGTCAGAAGTAGCTACTTCATTTGGTCATTGTATTATGATACACTGGATTTCCCACTGCAGTGGATAAAGACCAGGTAGGATTACAGAAACATTGCAAACAACTGCACAAAGTCATAAAGAGTTCTTAATTTGCAGTCTATAACCATTTTTCTTCTGCTTCATTATTACTTGGATTATTGGCCCACTGAAAATTAAATAAGGTCTTTCTTTGACACAAGTAGCTTGCCTTAGATGAGACAATGCTAACTGAATAGAAAAACCTAAGTTCTATTTATGATCTATTATCTGTAATGGCATTTTTTATTAAATTCCACAAAATGGGAAAACAATAAGTCATTAAAAATTCTAGTTGCCACTAGATTAACTTTTTGTCTAGAATATTATTTCCTGGGGCAGTCTAATTTATGCATTCCAACTACTTTCCTGACTAGCAGTAGTTCAAAATAAAGAACGTTTTGGCAGAAATTTAATCATTACATTTGTTGTGAATGTCCATTGCTCAGAAAAATTGTCCCTGTAATTGTGCTACCATTTTAACTGGCATTATAATTATGACTCTTCTGCTTATCAGGGTAAATCCAGGGACCATTTGTTGTGTGCCTGAATCCACTGACTAAAATGTTGGAAAAATAAACTCTGTGTAAAATGTAAGAGTAATTTGAAATAATCAAATAGTTCCAAGTGCCAAGCTAACATGTTAAATCAAAGCAAAAGAGAGTCAGCCTGTTGTGACTCTGGGAGCAGCAGGTGAGGTGGGGACTCTGTGACCTAGTTTGCTGCTCTGACCTATTGGTATTAGTCATCCCAGTAACCAAGCCCCAAAATTCCATGTTTGTTGGTATTGTTAAGGTGATAGTAAAAGAAAGTCCATTTCAAGCACATCTGTGATTTCACATGCTGTGATTCACTATACTTGACTAGACTTGTTGTTCTATGAAGTTAGCAGGTTGTTGTCCTTGACATATTTCATCCCTCTTTTTTTCAATTATTTTTGTTCTGCAGCATCAAATAGTCCAGACCTTTAAGAAAACTTTTATGGTAGTGGAATTCAGTAGTCATGTAAGGAAAAATCTAGTGAAGACTAGGCTTGTTTGTCTTCTATTTAATTTTTGATCCTAAAATTGTCTGAGCTACCTTGTACCATAGGCCTTTCTTGGTAGACTTTGAGTTCAGCCTTGTGAAGGAACCACGTTATAGCCTCCAAAGGTTAAGAAAAATGAGCAGCCAACACACCTAAGAGGAATTTTATAATAGTAGTGGTGGGTGGAAATGAGGTTAAAAACCTTACTGTGAACCAAAGATCAGACACCAGGTTTCTGTTGTCAGAGTTCAAACTCAGTCATAGAACTATGACCTCAGCTGTCCTCAATTACCTTGTTGCACAATGATCATAAAAAGGGAGAGTCTTAAAAACACTGCCTTTGCTGTCATTGCCATGCAAGGAATTACTGGGTAGTTTAGAAGCTGAGGCTGATTTCTCTGTGTGTGTGTGCACGCTTCAGATCTGTGCTATTGTTTGTGGGGTTTTTAATATGATGACTTTAAAAAAATCATGCAATAGTGTAAAATCTTGACTGAATTACACAGATTACTCAACTGCTGAGGAACCTGGGTGCCCCCCAACCCATGCGAATTGTGCTGCACAATGTAGATAAATGGTTTACAGGCCAGCAGCAATGTTCTCAAAACTCATTGCCCTTTCTCAGTTTTACTACATGGGCTGACCATACACATAGGCTACAGGGTTCACGGGGGACATCAGAACATCTTTCAGCAATTTACAGGCTTCTGTGTTTGCTCTGCTGCCACATTCCATCTCGTTGTCCTGCGGCTCTCAGAGAGATGGTCCTTCCTGGGCCGTGGTGTGCACTGGGCACAGGACAAGCACACTAGGAGGAGTTACCGCAGGCTTTCTCCATGACAAGCATCTGTCTTTTGCCGTGCTCCAGGTTATCTAAGGGAAGGATCAGGAGATTATATTACATTGTTGGGAAGGATTCCACAGTCCGCTGGCAGAGCTAACCAGCCTGTGACACGGCCACTCAGCTAGCACCTCCGGCAGTGATAACGTGATACGCCCTGCAGGTATGGCGCTGTCCGGCCGGCGGGGCCTGCAGCCCCCGGGTGCCGCTCTGGGCCCTGCGCAGCCCCACCGCCACCCCCTGAGGCTGCCGGCGCTGCAGGGCGCCCAAAAGGCACGCTGGGTGCTGCTGCACGCTCCACGCTGCCTGTGCCACGGGCTGCTGCCGTGTCTCACGGGCTCCTCTCAGCAGCCCAGGGAGCTCAAAACAACGACGATTGTGTACTAATAAAACACTGTGCCTTTTGCTCTGAGGAATGCAAGCATAGAGCCACTGCTCCTCTTTTCTTGCTCTTCCCATACTACTGCTGCCTCCCCTGTGCTATTCCGTGTCCTGTCACTTTCTCCTCCCCATACTTCCAGATGATTGTACAAGACATGGATTAAAACTAAAGTCTTCCAGAGGAGAAGCGTTTGCAACAGTGGAAGTTGATGTAAACAAAACCCAATAGAATGGTCTTCTGGTTCATGGTTTTATTCATGTCTTTAGCTTTAAAGGGATTTGAGATTTTTGTGAGGTAAATGACCTGTTTCAGGCTGCACAGACCTTTCAAGTTAAGTAAAAAATTTAAGGCATAATACAGTGTTCTTGCATACTCCTGTTGCTTGGGATTGGAAAGGTTACTGAAGATTTCCTTTCCTGTTGCTATGCATTTTATTTTCATTGTTAGGAAGCGTAGATGAAGGTGAAGGTAGCAGCTATTTCAGGAGGCTGCCTGTGCAGTAGAAAAGTGTTTTAGCTACCTTCCATTCGTGTTCCCCCGTGCACAAAAGCAGATGCCAAGTACCACATGCTCCCCTATTTTGTCTGTCAGGTGCTTATGTCGGATTCATCTCTACTTTTGTGTAAAGGCTTCCAAGGAAGTCTCAGATGCTGAGCTGGTTCCTCTGTTGCTATCCCTGTGTCCATTTTGTCAAAATGCACCTGGAGAAGCATTATCAAATTGTATGTGCCCAGGTAGTTTTCTGTGACTGTCCCTGGGGTCCTGTAATGTGGAAATGTTTGAAGAACATAGCAACAGTAAAGTGGAGCTGCCTGTGGTGCACCTCTTTTTCCCCTGAGATGAACTGATGTAAAGCAGTTCTTGCTGAGCGTATATCCAGGGTAGCTGGTGTTAGAAAATAAGTCTGCAGGCAGATTTAAAAAAAAAAAAAAAACTGTTTAAAAATTTATCATATCAGTGGAGGCAATGTCTCTCAGCAGAGTTTTCACCCACTCCACGAGTGGACAAACCAGGATGTACCCCTGCAGGTCAACTCCCTGAGTACAAGGTCAACTCCCTGAGTACATGGTAGGTGGCATCTGCCGCCTCAGCCCCCTCATCTTCTGCTCTTCTGCTCTTGCTGGCAGAAAGATAAGATGTATAACTCCAGAGCAAATGAAGCCATGTCAAACTGAAAGTTTGCTGTCCCTCACCTGGGATAAAAAAGTACAGGTTTTTTGACCAGTACTGCAGCCAAAATGTGCACTGTACACTGGTTTTAAGTTTTTAGGCTCCCAGTGATTGATATACATTGAGAAATAAAGTTTCACAATTATAAGCAGATTGTTTACATTGAGTCTTTTCATCTCAAAGCAAATTTAAAACATGGCACCTTTACATTACAGCATGCCAACAGCTGGGGTGGATTATTTCAGGCAAGCTTTTATGTGTCTTGCAGTATCACCTACACAGTAGATTGCTTAGCTTTCTTCACCTGTTCAGCATCAGTTATAACTTTCTCAATGCCCACAGGCTTTTAAATTCCCTTGAAAACTGTCTGCTGCCACAAAATAACCCCATTTAAATGACATAGCATGGCCAATACCAATCTGGGCTGACAAGAATTTCCATCAGTACACAGCTGAGGCATCAGCCTTCAGCAGAAGACTCCAGTTAACACTACCTATCTTTCTTGCAATTTATTTCAAATTCAGCTGTCTCAGGCATCCATCCTCTGTCTTCCATCTTTTAGAGAAGTTGACAGAAATGAGATTAGTTGTAAATTGTCTGAGGAGTGAAATTCATCCTGTTCTGACAGTGCAAAAACACATGACAATACACCTCGTGGTGATATGGACCCCAAGACAGTGCTCAAGGGTTTCTGCTCTGAGGAAGGTATGATTGCAGATATGCTTAGCAGTATCACCTACATGTACTTGTTTAGGTTATACTAAAGCACAACTGCTTCAAAGAATTTATGTGTATATATATATATTATATATATATATATGAAATAAAAAATATCCTTCAGGCTTCATTTGAAAGATCCCTGTATGTATCAAATCTTTCAAGTAAACCACAAAATCCAAGTATGTAGAAAGATTGAGGCTGAATGTTATGAAAGGTTGCAGCAGGAGGTATGTTAGAACTCTGGAGGCTGAAAACTTCAGGCTTTCTGTTCTAAAAGGTGCTGACCCTCAAGCAAGTTCTACATTTGACTTGAGGCCATGGAACAGACTTCCAAAGTTGAGTGATAGCATTGGGGTTGTGGGTGTGTAGTTTGAATAGTATTGTGTGATCTCACAGGGTGGAACACTTAGATTTGGGATTTTAGTATATAGTAATATATGGAGCAAGATGGAAGAATTTAGGCATTGTCTAAGTTCACCTTCTTCTTCTTCATGCATTTGGGTGGTTTTCTGTAATTTGTTAATAAAGTCTGCATTGCAGACTTCAAGTAGTTAGTTACTGGATTTAAAGTAAAAATAGGTGGCATTTCACAATTGGACAGATTGTCCTTGAAAAGACCTTGTAGAGATAGAGAAGTACTCAATTTTACCTCTGTTTTCTAACTTGCTAGTTAGAGCTCACAACTCGTGAGGCTGTAATGGACCCTGGTTGAGCTGGGAGGATGGACTGGATAACTTCCAGTGGTCCCATCCAATCTTACCCATTCTGTAATTCAGTATTTGCATAAATACATAGGTGTCTTTGCAAACCAACATGAAAATTGAAGTCCAAAACATTAGTCCTGAGTATTCACTGCAGCAGGTATCTGACCTATGTGGCAAGTTCTGCCTTAGTTGCTTCAGAAACTGATGCTGACCAGTACCGACAGCATGATCTAAAAGGTCTAACTAAATTGTGATGTGTCAGGAGTAGAAATCCCTGTTTGTCAAAGCAGTGGCACTATATCAAATGATCAAATCCTAGATGATCAAGGTCCATTTAATTACTGTTGTTAAATTTGAATCAGGAAGATAACATACATACAGAAACCTAAAAACATTTCTGAAATTTCTTACAGGGAACAAACTGTCGTCATGGATATAAACCTTAGGTAGTTTTTCTGCACTTATTCAATTAAATCCTACTAAATGGAATTAGGAAAAGCCAGCTAGAACAAATTATGTATTTCTTCCCTCCTCCTGAGACACTGTTCTGATAGAAGTGCTCCTGCTAGCTTGCAGTCCAGCTATTAATATGAAAACATAGCATCTGCTTAGTCTTAAAACTGCAAGACTTCATATTTCTGATTCAGTAACTGTGAATTAGAATGAGTAAGAAATCAGTAAGAAACACTAATGCATATTCTTTCTTTTGTATGTAGCTATCTATATATATATATATATAGGTGTGTTTATGTGCACATATATAATTTATGTATATAAATTCCATCTTGATACACACAAGTGCGTGTAACTGAGAGCTCCATTGGATACATTCAGAGATATCCAAGTGCCAGGGAAATTGTAGTGAAAAGCATTTAAAATTTGCTAGTGGCTGAAAACAGGATTTTAATGCACATCTGCAGCAGGTCTGTAGTAAACTAAAGACACTGATACTGGGACTCTTTGAATGGTTCTGCAGAGCATGAGAAGCACTTGCTCATTCCAATTACCAGGCTGTTTTTTCCTTGCTTTAATGCCTGCTCACAATTTATAGAATTTAAACCCCTTGGCCATATCAGAAGTGATTTGAAAGGGTCCTTAGTTGTTGAAAATTGATAACGTTCACAAAAATCTAAAGGTTTATCACAACTTCATGACATTTTAAAAATCTGTTGCAAGAATCAATTACTATAAGTCAGCTCAGAAATGTCTCTAATCAGCCTGTAACAAGCAGAACAAGGCCACTTACTTTTTTCTTTTTGGGGTAGAAATGTACCAAGATTGGTACATCCTTTCTCAAAGGAACTCTTCACTTTCTTCCCACTGCCCTGTTTTACTGTCCCTCCAACAGAGTGCCCAGCCAAGAACTGCTCAGTCTTTTGGAAGACTGAAGTCAGAGCTGCATGATGAAGATATTCCCCCTGCCCACTGTGCAGTGCCACATGTAAACTGCTCACTCTGCCTATGAAATGCTGTAAGCACCGGGGAGGCATAAATTAATGATGTGTGTTTACACATATGCATGTCTGTAGAATACCTAATGAACAAAGAGAAGAGAACTTGAGCAGTGTATTTTCAACCTCAAAGTTTTCTGTCTAGTGTTATTCTTCTTTTTGAGTTTGCAGGGCAATATGAGGATGTTGATGATAGGCATGAAGGGATTTGTTAGCTGAAGTGTCATTCACAACTGCTGAAGAATATTGGGGAACTAGGGTAGTGGGAAATGCTATGTGCATATATTTGCCAACACGCATTTGTATGCATGCAAGTCTAGAAGTTACAAAAGGAAACAAAATCACAGAGTATCCTGAGTTGGAAGGGATCCACAAGGCTCATCGAGTCCAGCTCTTAAATGGATGGCCCATATGTGGATTGACCTGTGACCTTGTCATTATTACCATCACACTGACAACTGAGCTAATCTCAGGTCAGGAGGATTATGTCAAGAAGTTCTGGGGGAATCAAGTCAAAAAAAGGTTTGTCACAATGCAAACAAGCTGCAGCAAGTTCAGCTCTGCATGCAAAGGGGATACGAAAAGCTATCTGTAAATACAGATAAATACCTTGTGGGGAGAAAACCTGATGATGTGGGGCAAATCTCTTCTGCTTTTAAATTGCTGTATGATTTTGATAGATGGTTGAAGATGTCATGCTGAGAGTTACTGAACATTTGTTTGTTTTTATTCTCATCTTAAGAGGATGATTCACTTCAAGCTATTTGAATGTTTAGGGACATTGTTTAACTTTTAAATGTTTATTTGCTGTTGCCTCCATTCACTACAGAGGAATACAAGAATTCCCTGCTGATTTAATTGAACTTATCTACTTCCTTTCTCCATAAGTGAAGCTGATTTGTGTATACATGCACCTTCATTTAATAGTATTTGATGCCTTAGAAAAATAAATACATTATAATTTTGGAGACTGAACATATGAAGTCCAGATAACTAAAGGAAATTTATCAGTAGCAAAATTACCAGTATCAGAGGAGAAAGTTTGTAGAGATTTAGTGAAGCATCTCCTGAAGATGACACATTCTTTGAGAAGATGAGCATATTTCTGCTGGGTCAGCTATTTAGTTATATAGAAAGGGTTTTTTCTCTTTTCTTGAAAACCAGATAACTGCTTATGTATGATGCTTTATCTCCACAGATGTTCTAATGCCACATTTGCATTTTTGGTCCTTCAAGCAGTTCTGCTGGGTTTTATCTTTCCCTCATCTTAGTTTCAGCAGCTGGTATTATGATATTCAGATACAACCGCTGATCTCAGCTCTACCAGAAAACTCACACTGAAGCTTCCTGCTAGGTTTTTGCTTGGATGAAGCTGTTATTTTTCCAAAGCCTAACAGATTCAAGCTGTTATTGACGTTCTATTAGAAAAAAAAAAAAATGAGGAAAATAGTTCATTTTAAAGATTTAATAGTTCATTTTGGGATGCCCATGATTTTACAAATTTTCATAAGTAATAGATGACTTAACATTTGACTCCATGTCTTTTACATTAAGAGTCTTTGGATACACATGTGCCCTACATGCTATGACACAATTAAATCTTTGTCAGCTAAGAATGTAATTGCATGCTCAGCTTTAGTTTTTACTTCTGACGTCTTCTATGTTCTGTCTTCTGCCCTCAGGCATGGTTCCCTGCCACAGCTTGAGTAGATGTGCCAGTAAAAGATGAGGGAGCTAGTAAAACTCAGATGTATGTATTTTCACAATGTAATAGTTAATTTTGTTTTGCCAGAAATAGCTCTCACCTGGACCAGCTCTCAGAGCAGCTCACCATAGTTGCATCTAAATTACAAGTCAGCTTTAAAGGATAAGATTCTAGACTAAACACAGGCACTAACAGTACATCTCTCTGTCCTGATAATGCATTCACATGTAGCATTACAGGCTACCAGCCATCAGTTCTACATTCTAACTCTGAAGCTGTGTCAACCAAGCAATCAGTGATTTTTGTTGCAGCTGAAGTACATAGTCTGAATACTCCTGTACATAAGTTACTGCCTGTGGGCAGCTTGCATGGGTTGCTTCCACACTGATATCACCAACCAGACATTTCTTTTTATGGCCCTGAGGCCTCGGATACCTGCCCATGCCCATAAATTCAAGGACGCTGATGTCAGCTGGTGACTGTGCTGGGGAGGCCCCACCTGTAGCTGGGATCATTCTCCGTGTAGGAAAGGGGAGTTTGTGGAGACTGCCCGTTTGCAGCTGCTGGCTGGGGCTGCCTGGGCACTCCGCAGGGCTACAGGCGTGTCACCAGCACGGCTTTGCTCATCAGCTAAGGCAGAATTTCAGGCTTTCAGCTCAAGCATTCCTCAAGCCCGTGTCTAGAGGTTCAGTGTAACAAAACAGAACTGCTGAAAAATGGTAGGTTATTTTTGTGAAAACTTATGGCAGAAATGAAAAATAATTTTTAGTAACATTTTCCTGTTAAGTTTTCAAATTGGATAAGGTTTATTATATGATATGTCAAAGGACAGAAGATGTGAGAAAATATACTCTTTTTCATTATAAAAATATACTCTTATAAAAATATACTCTTCATTATAAAAATATAGTCTTTTTCAACCTTTCATTGTAAGAAATGCCAGATTTTGGTGAGTGTAAATGCATAATGTGCTCTGTTGTTTTTCAGTTGTATCAGACCTCTGTGATTGAAATGCTAAAAATTACTGGAATTGGTGAGGGTCAGACTTGCAAATTAGGATCTGTCAAGTCTCATGTGGTTTTGATACCACTTTTTTTCTGAAAGGTTTGTCTTAATTTATGTAATAGGACTTCTTCTTGGCTGTATTACTTTGTTGTAACTTTTGTGTGCCTGCACCCCAGAACTCTTAATTACTGCTGATATATGCCTTGTTGCTTTTATGGTCTTTATACTGCTATTAGCTTATATATTGCACCAATACTTTCTACTCAGGCTCCAAATTAACAAGTTACAAAATCTACATGAAATAATCTGTATTAGCGGAATGAACAAGCTAGAACACAAAATTTTCCCCCTTACAATACTTAAAGTTATTGATAAGGCTGTGTATATGTGTGAGATATATGCACACAAACACAAATAAATTTAAGGGAACCTTGTAAAAGAACACTGGTAGGCCTGTAACGATAACAGCTTTTTCCTCTCTTTTGATATGTGTTTTTATCTGTGAGATTCTTGTTGATAACATCACGCCTTTATTCTGTCTGGGCTTGAAAATTCTGATATCTGTAAAATTGTTAGCCTGAGGTGGTTACAAAACAGAAGTGGGGCACTTCTCCTAGCTCAAGCAGAGGCAACAATTTTGCAAGCCTCCATATCAGACCAACCCAAAGCCTGCTGCCAAAATCGGTTTTGTTTGTTTTTTTTTAAAGGCAAGAAGAGGGGCAGCTTCATTTTTCAGTGACACTTGAGGCCAGCTGGTGATGACTACATTGGTGGGCACTGAAAGGGAAGAGGGTCTCAGTTTATTCCAGCCCCAGAGCAGCCTGTCTACTGCAGGTTGAATTCTGCCAGGTGTCTGTGGACACTGTGGTTCTCTTTGCTTTTGTTGCCTTAGGATTGCTTTATGTATGAATGCTTCGTCCGCATACCTGTATTGGTAAAGAAAAATAAATCCTACCCTTCATACATATAATCCTAGTAAGAAAAGATTGGTTACAGTTCTGCTGGGGATAAAGGCATTAATTTTGTCCTGGAAAATTGCATTGCTATATAGCAGAATAGGAATTTTTTGGGGGGGAAATGTTGTCTCTTCACTGTTCTATTTTCTAGTGATTTCATTCTGTAACATTTTCCAGTAATGGAAGTTCAGGGGAAATTCCCCCTAAAATATTAGGACTCTACTATATTGATACAGCTTCCAAAAATATTTCAAAATAAGCTGCTGCTTATATATTCCTGCTAAACTCAGGTCTCAAGCATAAGAAAATGGTAGTGTGTGATATCTCATATAATTCATTGGTTGTATAAGAATGAAGGCAAAAGACTTCAATCTGTCAAAAACTGTCGCCCAAGTTTTGTAATGAATAATACCTTACTAAATCATGGTTTTAAAAGCCGCAAAGAATCATTATGAATATTGTTTAAAAAACACATTTATTTGGGTTTTTTTCTGCTTAAATCTCTTATAGACTATTCTGAAGCATCTAATAGCACCCAGATAGTTAAAAATAACAATTGTGTTTTATCTTATGGCTTGCCTCCACGGTCAAATATCTTCATGTTTAAATTCACTAAATCTAAATTCCAATCTAAAACATGATTCTAATTCTCAAAGTTCTATGGTCAAGTGCAGGAACATATGCTTATAGGTGTTGCAATTTTAATATTGTTAAGAATGAATATTAACATGCAAGAAGTTACAAAGCTCTGCTGCTGCCTTTGCAACAGTAGTAGTGAGTGGATCTGCTGTAGAATATGCAGAAATATGTTATAAAGGCCTTGCATATTGAAGCAATTATCAAGACTTTGATCAATTGGCCTGTATTTTTGCCATTAAAAACATTATAATATGAAAGTAAAATGTAATATCTGATAGCAATAAAAAAGGAAGCAAATACAACAAATAATTAATAGAAAACTACCCTGTAAAATTATGCAATAATAACCCAGAAGTGGCTTCTTGACATATTGCTATATTTAGATGTGTAAAGGGAGTGTGTTGCTGCATACTTATTTAAAAATGGTTGATACCCATGTACTTAGCATAATAGAAATATCTATACTATGCTCTGAGGTTTTTTGTTTGCAATTTCTTGCCTTTAAAATATTTGTTGTTAAAAATCAGACACTTAGAGAATTTTCACAATTAGATGAGTTGTAGGTGATCATCTTTTTTATTAGTGAGGGAATTTGAGCTTCATGTCCCTGTAAGTTGCATCTCTCTAGATAGAGAGTCACCATAATAAAACTCAAAGGGCTGTGTTGCAACAACTCTCACCAGGACAAGGTGTAGGATTACTTGTGTAATCATTAATTTTTCTGTCCTCTTATAACCCATCTGTGTTTTCTGGTTGACTGGCAAGCGAGCCCTAATTCTGCATTTGACATTGTCAATTCATATGGAAATAATTTATGTCGAACATTTAGCATGACATAACTTATACAGAGCCACCACCATGCAATGTACTTCATAGATAAATAAAAATTGACAGGTTCCTATCCAGCACCGCCTGCTATCTCTGTGTGCAGCCCTCAGCCACAAACTGAGCTGGAATTCTCTGCAGCTCTGACCATAGAGCAGTAGGGTGAAAGCTGTAGTGTATTAACTTACAGAGCCTTTAGGAGCTCAGATGTCAGCTACCCAGCTACATGCCACCTCAGAGGGACTGCAGGCAAAGCTGCTCACAGAGTAGGTTAGGGTGGCACATTCCAAGAGTAATTCTTGTGCTCATGGGCTATGTCTAGTGTGCTTATTTTAATTTGAGACAAAAGGTTGCCCTGATATAACCACCAGAAAATGAAGTAATAGCAGATTCA
Organism: Cettia cetti; assembly: GCA_013401135.1. Classification (NCBI taxonomy): domain Eukaryota; kingdom Metazoa; phylum Chordata; class Aves; order Passeriformes; family Sylviidae; genus Cettia; species Cettia cetti. Next base: position 56,288 of record VZUI01070791.1, read on the forward strand.
GGCTGGTTGTCTTCTGGCAACAGCCTGAATGGTTTGGATGCAAGTTCCTATTTGTGTTTTGGAAGGGGATACACCTTTATGTGCCAGCAGGCTGCAGCTGTTGGTCCTGCATTCCTTGTGACAATGTCAAAGTGGCTGATTTGGGACAAAGAGGCTACATAGATTCATTCTGAGGCAGCCACAAATCACGTACTATGAGGCAGAAGAAAATTTGTAAGCTGATGAGCAGCAACCATTCATGTTGCCAGAGGGAGAATTCTGTACTTGCCTCTGCAACACATGGACTATCTTTAATGTAAATAGCTGGGCTCCAGGCGAGTTCTTGGGTATACAGAACAGTTGGTATTTCAGTCTGCTACTAAGGTGGCTCTTATTCACAGCATTTGAAATGCAAAACACTGCCACCATCCTGTAGGTACTGTTTGCACTATTGCTGTCGCTCAGCAGCAGCAGTGAGGAATTATGTAGCTGAATTTTCCTACGTTGTATGAGAATGAGGAAAGGCCTTGAAATTGCCTTTCATCATGCAGCAAGGGACACAAAATAGTATGCAGGGGAAAGGAAAAAGAAGGAGAACTTCTGTTACCATGAACTGGAATTTTTCACGTGCTTCTCTATATTTCACTCCCTATAAGTGCATCTCACTAATACATCAAAGTCTTTGTTTTGCAGTTTTTCACTATGTAGAAAATGCATACTCCCAGAGTGTCCAGAGCTATTTTATTGTGAAAGAACATAAAACATTTCTTAATCAGGGGAGGACAGGGATTGATTTAAAATTTTAGTTTGCTATCTGAATGTTTATCAACATCTTCTCAATACTTGTCACAGCTTGGCAATACAATCTGCAAGGCTTAGTGTGATCCCATGGTAGTTTGTGCTGGGTACAGGCAAGCAGAGTATCTCCTTTGCAGTGGGTGTGAAAGGCTCATGCTTTGGCAGAGGAACTGAGAACCGTGACAGTGCACTCAGGGCTAACTGCAAGACCAATGCCACTCAGAACTATCCCACTTGCCCTCAGACTTGGAAATAACTAACAGTCTCTTTTCATGTAGACCCTTTCCCTGGAGGCTGGTTGATGAAAGCTTTTGGAAAAAGAATTGGAGGACAAATTAAAAGTCTCTCAAAAGAAGCCTCAGTATCCTGTTTAGAGTACAGATGTTACCATTGTGGGAAAAGGGACCTTTGTCGTCTTCCTGATTGTACCTTTGCCAACATACCTTTGACATCAGATATTTAATTTCTCACCATGATCATCAGAACACAACATTTAATAATAGCACTTTTAATTCTGGAGGAGCTCAAGGTTCTCCGCATGAGAAAGACATACTGTCTCCTTTTACAGATAGGGTAGTAGAAGTCTAAAGAAGTAAATTGCCAGATCCAGATTCATGGTAAAACTGGCAAGAGAATGGGGCGAAACCTTGAGCCAGCCTCCAAATGAAAGCATTTTTCCATGTTTTCCACCTCTATAAAGGTTTGAGGGTTTTTTGTTACTTCCCAGTGTGTGTGGATGACACCATCTAGGGGATTGCATTGCTTGGGAGTTGGGTTTAGTTAGGCAATCCCACAAGTGCACTGGCACTTCTCCCTCCATGGCCTATGCTTAAGTCAGTACGGATAATTTATGGCTTGCAGGTGGGAGGGCTGTGTCTGCTGTGCAAGTGTTACACATGGTCGTGGGGAAAAAATGGATGGCAAAGATGCAATTCCTGAAGGGAAGAGTGAAACAGGAATCATCTCTAGAAAGCTCAGGCTCCAGCTTGGACAGTGCCTCTGCTGCACCTTCAGAGATTTGTTTTTCCTAAAACACGGCAATACAGGCAAATGCAATATTTATGTCTGTCCCTCTGAAAACCAAATACAGTGGTGAATACTCTTGTATAATGACCTTAAGTCTAACTAGACCTTCTGTTCCTAATAGGTAATCACTTGTTGAAAGGTCACTTTAAAAATGTAGGCAAAATAATGTAAATACCAAGAGTTGAACATTGTGGATCATGCCAGCATGCTGAATGGGCACTGACAGCTGGGCACTAAGTGAGAGATTTTGATGTATTTGAACTTTAAAAATGAAAGAATGGATGGCCAGAATGATTTAACATTTTATCATTAATTTAAGCCATAGAAATTAATTTTTAAAATACTTTCTGAGAAGAACAAAGCATGAGAGAATGAATCCATGGACTACCATTTCTGTCTATGTTACTGTGAATCCAGCTTCATGCTCCTGCTGCTATCTGGAAGAATTTGCTTTAGTGGAGTTAAGGTTCAGTTGAGAGCAGGTGCAGAGTGTGGGAAGAACATTTATTTAAACTCTGTGGGCTTTTGAAAATAAGTGAGAGAAGTCAAAGTGTAGCTCTCAGTAGTACTGTGCTGTGCAATATTCTGCGTTCAGGGTGTCACGTCTCTGTTTTGGAGTGAGGAAAGAAAGCTGTACAAACCAGCTGTGTGTGCAAGAGGAGGACAGGTGGTCTTTGTTCAGCCAAGCCAAATGAAATGCATTCTGCAAATGTGCCATAGGATAAGAACATGCTTGTGCTCCAGCTCAGGAAGGACCTAGCGGCACATGTGGGAGAAGGAAGGATATAGGGGGAAAAGTGCAGCCTTTGCTCAGAGAATTGCATTGCACCACAGTTTGATATAAATTCTGAAGACACAGATGATTAAAGTCCAACATGCGAAAAAACCCCCATTTCTTGAGATGTGGCACTTGCAGATACTGTCAAAATGACAATGGCTCCTCTTCCAGTTTTTGTGGAAGGACTCTTCGGACCTGTGGGACAGACGTCTTTGCCCAAGCAGCTCCACTGCAACTTGCTGCTGTGTGCAGCAGTTGTTCTTAATTGACTGGCCTGCTGTCCTATGGTCACAGCTCCTCCAGGAACTGCCCAGAGCCAGGGCTTTCGCTGCTGGCACAGGAGGAAGGAGCGGTTGTTTCTGGTATGCACCACTGAGGCGGTGCCCAAGCAACAGATCCACAGGTTTGGTTGGAAGGTGTGACTGATGTAACAGTGAGGTCTTACGAGACCAGCTATATTATGTTCACTTCTAGGAGGCTACATTAGGACAGAGCTTTCTTTGTAAATATAGTATGATACTACGTCTAAATATATATTGCGTATTTCTGTCTCTTTTTATCTTGAACAGAAGTTTTGCCATTTTGTGGCTAGTCTGCTGGTACTATTTAAATCAGGCTGATATGTAAATAAATGTTAAAACTTTTGAATAAAGTATGATTTATAATAAGCCTTCTGTTACTAAAACATCAAGCAGTTGCAGTGTTTTACATGTCCCTATTCCAACTGCTTACCGTTTCTATGCTTTGATCAACTACATCTGGCAAGTCTTTAAACAAACCATGAAAGTTTCTGAGGAAATAAGGGTGTTTCGTCCTAGGTGCCGAAAACCACACATTCCTGTTTGGAAATGCGCAATTATTACTTCAGTGAAAACCCCAAGCCCCACAGAATTTGCCTATTTAATTTTTTCCTCACCTTTACCTCCAGAGTTCCTCATCCTCTGGCACATGAAGTAACGTTCATGTCTCAGCTGAAGGACTGAAAAAAAAGTTTCCATTTCTGTTTGTGCGTGGGTTTTTTTGTGGGTTTTTTGTTTTTTGTTTTTGTTTTTTTCCCCAGCAGCCTTTTAAGTTCAGCTAACTCATTCAGCTTCATAAGAAGTATAGGAAGGGTGGCAAGTCACCATCCATGTGCAGTATCTAGTGTTAATTTGGTACTTTGAATACTGCTTTAGGAAAACAGTGCTTCCTTTAGTAAACCCACTCATTGTTTACTTTGGGATAACTTTGTTAAAACTGGTGTTAAGAGTTGAAGAACAAACACCTGCCAAGAAGGTGAGGTGTAGTAATTATTTTTATTTTAGAATTCCAGGTCTTTCATTTATGAAGATCTCATTAGTTGAAAACACCAACAAGGACCTCATGTCAGATAATTAACCTCTGATAGGACTGTTATCTTGGAACATATGGTTCCAATAAAAAAAAAAATGGTGACAGGTATATATTTTTTAAAGCTGTAAGGTCCTCCTACGATAGTTAGCTGTGTTGATATTTAAGTATGTTTATATATCCACGTGCTTTGGGACTGTTGCTGTCTCCAACTAGAGAAGAAAAGCAGTGTGACTTTGTGCATGAGCATGATAACAACTGTACTTAAAAGGTGAAGTTCTGCTACTCTTGCAAGGGATTTGGCCGGAAGGAACTCCAGATTTACTTGTGTAATAATTAGAGGTGGTAACTCAACTAGTCTGTTTATTCCAGAAAGGAAAATAAGTACATTTCCTCTATAACTTAGTGATTATAAAACAATATTTTACTTGCACTTTTCAGTGGGTTAAATATGTTAAGTGTCACTTAAATGCATTCCTCAGCATAGAAAGTCTGACAATGAATGTGAAAAGCAGTCAGAAATTCCACTCAACTCTTAGGAATTTAAGTACATTGGTATATGCCTGCCCTGGAAAACAAGTTTTCCTAGAGTGTTCAGAAGTATCATTTGAAGCTCCTCTGTGTAAGATATTGAAGGATTTATCTCACATGTGTAACGTGCAGAAAATGGGGCAGAATTGGTTGCTGTGCAGCACTGACCACTTTGAAAGATGCAAGCCCTAATTAGTTGGTTTGACAGAATGTTTATACCATTTTATTGTGAAAACCTCTAGGTATCAAGGGCTTTCAAGCAGCAGCGCTCAGTTGTGTCCAGGGTACCTTAGGCTACCAAAGTCAAAACCTTACAAGTGAACGTGCCCAAAACTGACAAGACAATACTTTTGGTTTCTTCCTTCTTTCCCCTTTGGACTTTTGAACCTTTAGGATATGCTGTGCTTTGTGAGGTTTCACTGTAGCCACAGGGTTTAGGTTTGTTTTAAGGGAAGTCGAGATTGCTTGATGGCAACTCTCTCCAAGACCTGGATCGGACCCAAACCTGCGGCGGTCAGCAGGAGGAACTATCATCCCTCTGTCCAGCCATTCCTCTGGGAGATCATCGTGTCCCAGCTCCCGTGTCCCCTCAGACACTACGGCCTTGAAAATAAAACAAACGAAGGGACTTCTGGCCCAGTCCCTCTGGCTAAGCTCTCTCCCACCTTCATCCCTTCTCAGGCGTCCTTCCTTTTTCGAAGGAGGTGGACACCGCAGCCGCGGCCCCCTCAGGCCCCGTGCGGCAGGAGCCGGGGCGATGCGGGTGTGTGCGGGCAGGGGAGCGCCCGTGGGGAGCGGCCGGGGGCGGGCGAGGCCGTGCGGGCGGGGCGTGCCCGGCGCTCCAGCGCGGCGCCGGCAGCCCCGATCCCGATCCTGATCCCGCTGAGTCCCGCGGCCGCGGGGCTGGTGCTTGGGCGGCCCTGGGCGGCACCGCCCGCGGCGCGGGGCAGCGGCAGGAGCAGCAGCGACAGCACAAGCACAAGCATGCCGGGCAGCGACACGGCCCTCGCCGTGGACAGGACGTACTCGGACCCCGAGCGGCACCGGCGCCGCAAGACCAGGGTAAGGGTGTGAGAGCAGGCGGCCCGGGGAGGCGGGGGTGCCGGGGCTGCCGGGGGGATTTGGCTGCCGAGCTCTGACAGGCGGCCGCCAACCTGCAGCACGTTCCCCGTGAGATCTCCGCGTTTGCTGGGCTGACGATCTAAAGGGAAGGTTCTTTCCTACGTGATTCTTTCATGTTTATACTCTGAACACTTTTGGTATAGGAAAATTAAATGAAACTGGATATTGACTTCATAGAAACCAGTGTTGAGGTATCCCCTCAATCGAAACTAGAGGGATACAAGTGTAGTAGAGAACTTACTCACCAGAGTCAACAGCGCCGATGATTTAATGCCATGACTCTGTCTCGATCACAGCGGTGAATACTAGGGTTTGGTTCTGTTTCTCAAGGTTTGTTTAATAAACTCTGGAGCAGGTGATTGTATCTGGCAGCTGAGTGTTATTAGGGTTCCTTTCATGAAGTTAGAAGAGGGCTGTGGCAGGAATGGAACTTGACAGAAAAATTGCACCTCTGTGCTCTAGGGATAGAGTAAAAATATACTATATATCCATGATGTATGGTTTTCTGGAATAGTTTTTCTTATAGTCTCCTGGCAAGTTCATCTTTATGTGTTTTGTTCATATGATGTATACAAACATAAGCATGTATAGGCAAAGCTTGTGATCCTTTCATGTATTTAGTAAGTATTCTGTTGATGAAGGCACTTGGCTTTTTAGTTTAAAATTCTTACCTAAATACTCAGCTCAAAGACCTGTAATAAAGTGGCCCTTTCTTCCCATGCACTGCAGGAAAGGAAAAATGAGGTTGCTCTAGCTCACTTGGGATATTGGCAGAAATTCTGTGTTCTTTTCTGTGCTGAGATCTTGGGTCTGACAACAAATGAACTTTATGATTTGAAGTGTAAGGATCAACTATTTGTAAGGGAAGATTTTTTTCAAGGGGGTGACTGGGTTAAAGGCTTTGGGGGTTTTATTTCCCTGTGCTTTGCATTATCAGTATTCTCCATCCCTCCAGCCCATTAACTGACAGTGATAAAAAGGAGATGGTGTGATTCGGATTGCTTCAGAATAATGAAATGTTTTTAAAATAGGTAACCCTATACACTGTAGCATTACTACTGGAGTCTACAATGCTCTTCACACTGTAAGGTGGATGCACATGCTAGTCATATTGGAGTTAACAATGTTATACATTTCCTTCTCTGTTGAAAGTTGAACTGGTTAGTTTCTCCTTCATTGATTTTGCTGTAAGAATAGTGTACTACCCACCTAAGTGTGGCCATGGAGAAAAGTTGCATATCTTCATATTTTTTGGCATATTTAAAGGTTAAACTCTGCTCCGTATTCTAGTTGATTTGCTGAAAAGTATAAAGCATCATGGCTAATTCTGTGTTGCTTATTGTACTTGTGTATTGACTTCTTTTTAAAAAAATCTCATGTTTAAGGCAATTTTATAAAAGAACTGGTATTCTGTCTGATTTTGGATTTCTTTTAATCAGAATTAGTGTCATCTTCCCTTCCTGGGATCATGAGGGCTGGAAATGCAACTCTATACAAGTTTAGAGTTGTATGTAATTGTGATGCTCCAGGGTTTAGGCTTTACAAGTTGTGTCAAATATCACAGAACTTGTAAATAATTGCTAGGTATGGTAGCAGCATGTTGTATGTTCCAGATCATGGTAAGAACTTGTATTAAATTTATTTTGCTTAGTCCAGACAAACTGGAATTTTTCCGGGATAAATTGCCTGGATAATTTCAACATTTCTCTTACTGCCTTAGTTGTGGGGGCAGAAATGGTCATGCCCTGGAGCAGCGAGAACTGGCAATTTTATATATAAAAAAAGCAAGAAATTAGAATGCTGGGTTTTTTATTTAGAGACTGAATAAAAATCATCAGAGCAGCTGAAGTTAAAGCTGCCATTCCCAAACATGGATGGAGAAGAACAATGCAGTACATGAACACAACAATAAAGAGCTGCTGGGGAGGTTCTCAAGAGCCTGAGCAGACCAGGGAGACTTGCTGTGTGAAGAATGCCTTGGAGCTGGATTTAGTAGCAGGATAAGACATGTAGTAAGTAAGGTGAGATCCATTTAATAAAGACTGGGGAAAAGACAGGTGTCGAAGTAGAAGCTGGTTCTCCTAGTCTGTATAACAAATGCTACTGAGTCCAGTTTTTAGGTAGGTGGATTTTAAAGGAATTCTTCAGCCTATAGGTTATTGCATGTGTCTTTCAAGCCCAGCTAAGGATTTTCCTTACGAGAAAGTGACAAGACTATTGTCCTTTTCTTTAGACAATAACAATTCCAAAATTGCTGCTGTATATACTGTAGGAAAGCATTAAATTCAGTTTGCAGAAGTGCTGGAAAAATGTAGTGTGACTATAGCCTTCAGAGTTTGTAAATGGTAGAGTCTGAGGGGACTTAAACATTTTTGCTGCAGCCAAAAATCTTCTTTGGTATATAGCAACAGGTCTGTTCAATGCCTTCTCTTTTGAGGCCATTTGAAGTATAAGATATTGTGTGTTCTGCTAATAATTCTCCATTGTCACATTTTGTGTGACGTTCCCAGTGGCTGAAAGAGAGGAAATACTTAACTCAAGTACAGTTGGATCATTCTTAGGAAAGTTACTGCTGCTGCTGAAAGCCAAATATTTTGAGGGAGTGGCCGTTCTCTCTTGTTGGATGTTCTCTTCCTTGGATGAATCACAAGAGACTCCAGCTATGCTGTGCATGGCAGTACTGAGTGGGGCATAAAACCACTATTACGTGAAGTGTAATGGAATTAGTGCCTTACAGTTCTGCTTTTATGTGGTGGGTATAGATTTATAGCCATGTGGTTGCCTTAGTTCAGGAAAATCATCCTTCTCTAGATTTAAGAAGGGTGCCTTTCCAGGAGACTTTCCTGCCTCTCCTTGCCAGTAGTACCTGGTCACTGTAATCTGGATTACTGCAGATCACTTTGGTGGTGCAGGTGAAATCCGTGGACAATACAGCCATGCAAAATGTTTCTGGTCTTCTCTGCTAGTGCCAGTTGCTGCAGCTGCACTGTGCTTAACATCCTCTTGTAGTTGATTCCTGCAACACTTCAAATAAAAATCTTTGAAAAACATTCAAAATCAGGACCTAAGATATGAAGTAGGAAAATTTGGGAACAGGAGTTGCATTTTTAGTTGTCATGAGCAAAGTACTGCTCTTGCTGGAATGTAACTAGCATTAGGATAGTTTGAAAAAGTGTCATAGTGCTTTCTTAAGGGACTTGATTTCGCAGTAAGCATTGTGGAAGATGGGGGTGTTCAGATTCTGGCTATACTGTACTCCTCCATCAGTAAGCCCATGCAGAGGTCTGTGCAATTGCAATACTTAACATTCCTGATGCTCAAACTAGCCTGGCTATGCTAACCCGTGCCTCACTGTGCTCACTTTTGCTGCAAGAGCACAGTGTCAGGACTGCCCTCCAAGGCTCTAGAAGAGTCTATTAAAGCTATCTTAAAAAAAAAAAAAAAATTTGCTGATCAGGACATTGCTCTTCACTTTTGATGTCTTACCCATTACCAAACAAGAACCCTCCACATTTCATCAGGACTAAATTTGTATGTAATGGCTCTGGAGGAGAAAAATCCTTTTCCAGTACAATTAAAACACATAAATTCCTTTACTGTATCCCATCAGAAGTCTATGTAGAGGTCTACTTGGTTTTAGCAAGTACCAGATGCATTTAAGAGAGACACAGAAGTCTCTTGATTTTTTGCACATTGGAGCCTATTCAGATCTTCCTTTTTATTAGTGGAAAACAGAATTGTAAGAATCCTTCCTTTATTTGAAACAAACACAAAAACTTTACCTGGAACAGGTATGGTTTGTTTATTAATGAATAGAGAAGCTAATTTCAAGCTTTTTGTAGTAATGAATGGAGAAGCTAATTTCATGCAGAATCAGTGTTTTTTTGATGGTTTAATTCTCATGTGATCATACATGGAAAAGGCTTCTAAAAAACTAAAAAAAAAACAACCCAGAAATTCACTTGCATTCTACTGATGAAAAAGCATTCTGTGGAATGTCTCTTCTCATTTTCCGTGTCTCTCTTATGATCCCTCCAATTCATCTTGTCTATAGGCAAGGCAGACTTTAATAATCATTCCTCATACATGTTTCTTCCTAAGCTTCTAATCACTTCCATCATCTGTCCTTGAATTCCCTTTACTTCTTAAAATCTTCAGTAGGTTCAGAGGAAATGACATAAGGGAACCTAAAAGGATTAAAAACAAACAAGTAAAAACCCCAAACAGAATACCCCACCAAAGCAAACAAAGCAAATAAACAACAAAACCCCACCAAGTCTAAAAAAACCAAAAACCCACTCCACCCACAGTTTTCGGAGATGGGAGATTTAATCTCCTGGTGTTCTTTTAAATACAAAGATCACTGTGGAAGACATGCTTGTTCTGGGCTCTTGTAACCTGTAACCAAACCTCCCGCTATTTTGTGCTCTAAGACCTTACACACACTTTTCCCCACAGTTCCCATAGGTTTGGATGTAAGACAAAAATAATTTCATGAGACAATTTTACTAGGACATCAAAGCTTTGGTTTTAAATTCACAGTTTAATTAGAAATATGTGAGACCTGTCAAAGGGTAGCCTGCGTGATCCAAGGGTATTGGAAATAAGAGAGAGAAGCCATAATTATAATATGAACTCAAAAAAACCTGGCTAGTTTATTAGATCTGAAGAAAAGCCTGGTTTGTTCATTTAAAACAGTAAAATATTGATTATTTTGTCTGTTAGAACTGTTTAAAAAACTTCATACTTTTTTATTCCATAGTGCCAGAAAGGAATGTTAAGGACGAGTACAAAGTTAGTTGGGGGTGGGGGGGGGGGTTGTTTGTCTGTTTTTCAAAAACTACATGCAATTTAATTACTTTTCTTACATTTTACATATATGACTGATCCTAGAGTGTTCATTCCTAAATGAGAGGTTTTATTACATGTCTGATTTACATCTTGTCAACACCAGCTGTCTGGATAACACAGGGGAGTCTCTGCCTTTCAAGGGAGTAACGGACAAGAAAAAAAAAAGGCTGAGATAAAGCCACCTGAAAAACATTGCTTTCTGTCACTGTTTTGGTCTGGGGGGTGCAAGCTTAATTTGTGACAGTTGCCTGATATCTAGCATTCACTAGCAAAATTTCTTTTAGCTTTCAAAGTGCCTTGGACTCTCCAGTGCACCTGTGTTTGTACAGGTGCACCTGTGCTTTATACAGGTTCCAGGACAGAGATTGCCTCTTCTTATAGAACACAGCACTGTGATTTGCACTTAAATGGCTGCTTGAAGAGCTGGAAGCACTACCTGATATTCAGGAAGACAACAGAAATGCTAGTCATGCTTGACTATATATATAATATTCTGGTCATCCATGATGTCCTTGGTTTATATCTCCAGTTATTCTCAGTTTGCACTACTGTGACTACAAAGAGCCTCATTACCCATATACATTCCCCTTTCCAAACCTTAGTGAGCTCATATATTGTGGCAATCAATTCAAGAGGCTAATTTTATGTTATCATTAAAGAAGTCCTGCAATTAGTCTTGCACTTCTTGCCTTCAATTTTTTACTGCATGTCATTTTATTCTTTTGCTGTAAGAGTTGGCAAACACACTTTTCTCATCTACTTCCTCTTTTGCATTTATTATGTTCAGTAACAGTAATTAATCTCCTCTGCAAGGCAAACAAATCTAATCCTCTCAGTTTCCCAGAGGAGTGCTTTCTGGATCTTTGATTATTTCTTGTCACTTAACTGCACACAGTATTTTATTTGAATTTGGTAAATAACTTGGTTGAACTATCACATTTATCTCCATGCAGTCTGTCTCAAGGGGTAGCATAGCACTGTTTTTTGTATTCTTCTTGTGTCCTACTATGTCCTCATTAGCTGTATTTTCTTCTCAAGTTTTCTTTTAAGAGGTCAAAGTTTAGCTTGAAAACCAAACCAATAACAAATTGTCAGCAATGCAGATTGGTTCTTTCAAGTTTTCTAATCCAGCCTTTTTATTTTTGTTTCAGAAGATTTGTTTTTATGCATTCCCTCCGTGTGAAAGTTATTCCATTCTATTTATTATATCTTAAGTTATTCAATTTCTCTGTCACTCACCTTACATAGAATATCTGAAGTGAAGATAGTACCTAGATAGTAATTGCAGTACCCAAGTCTGCAATTGCCAAGTCTGTCACTATCCACATCCTGTCTTGTGAAGCTCCAGTAACTGCTCACTTACCAGACTTCTGCATGGAGCTTCACATACTCCTGTGGACCCAAACCCACTTGGCAGCTTTTGTGATCTCTCTGGTCCTGCTCTTGGATGAATCCCAGTCTTCCCAGTTCAGGATTACAACTGCTTCTGTGACCTGTTCTGACTTCTCAGTTACTAAGGGAAAGCGCCTTAAAAACTTGTAAAAAGCACTGAGGAAATTGAAGTTTATCCCCATCTCAATTTGCAAATGATGAGTTTAAAGGCCATCTTGAAAGTTCTGCATTTACCAGCACAAATTATGTGTCAATACAGGGGAAATTTAGTCTCAGCCTAGGGAGGTAGCACAATAAACCCACCTGTCCTTTAATTCTATTAATGTATTATTAACAGCCTTTACAGGCAATTGAATCAAGCACTGACAATTACAACATTTACTGGTGTATGTGTGCCACAAGGTGTTTAAAAATAGGCAAATTGAAATCTCCTTCCATCCTTTCTTCTAGCAGCCCACCATTCCTAAAAAGGCTTATGGGCATAAACCTTTACGCTCCCACAAACCTGACATGAAGGTTCAGACTACGCTATCAACTCTCCCTCACATAATGCCCTCACCCATCCTCTAATGTGCCAAAAAAATAAAAAATTACTTCTTGTGGCTGTACAAATTGGCAGATGGTTTGCTGTGGTCTGATAGTCTGCAACTAGGAGAAAGAGTGCAACATTTCTGGGATTCATGTACTGTGTTACGGGAATAACATCCACTGTTTTCCCTCCCACATTACACACATATCATCAGAAGTTAATCCTCCTAACTGCAGTCTTTACTGTAACTCATTTGGACAGGCTTTCCATTTTGCGTGGTTTGAGTTTGGAGCACTGTGTATTTTATGAATCAAGTGCTATTTTTTTTCCATATCAAGCTTTGTGTTTAATGGACATTTATTCAAAAGCACTGCATTTAATTTATTCCTTTCCACTGTAAGCAAAACAACAGACATTTCGGAAAAACGTCATCATTTCACTGGACAACAATCTATGGCTCCTGGATAGAGGCTGTAAAAATATTGATTTACTGCTTTGGGCTAATATTTGCAATAATTTAACTTCTGGCTTCACTCTTGTGTATGGTCTTACAGCTGCTACAATACGTGGATATATTTTTATCATCCCTTACTTCTATGCATCACATTCTAACCCTATCTTCAGTGGTCATTTTTACTTCTGGATGCTGTTCACTATAATGAAGACAATATGAGAAGATGGTAATAGAAGCATATTTTCATGTTAAATAAGCAGACAGCTTTTGCCAGGGTAAAGTGTAAGTAAAATATCACTGCTTCACTTCTCTTCTCAATTGTATATCAGTATTTAAATCATGTATCAGTGTTAAAGTTCATGATCATGATCTGACTGTAAGCATCAGTGGATACAACACAAGTGTCTTGACATCCGAAATTAAGGTGCCCCCAAATTTAATCAAGTCATAGAATCATAGAATCATAGAATCAATCATAGAATCATAGAATATGCTGAGTTGGAAGGCACCCATCCAGACCATCAAGTCCAATTCCTGGTCCTTTGCAGGATACTCCAAGAGGCACAACATGTGCCTGAGATCTGTCCAAATGCTTGAGTTTTATCAGGCCTTGTGCTGTGACCACTTCCCCAGGGAGCCTGTCCCAGTGCTCGACCACCCTTTGGGTGAAAAAACTTTTTCCTGATATCCAATTTAAACCCCCCAACTCATTTTCATGCCATTTCCTTGAGTGCTGTGGCTGATCAACTTCCCCTTCAATTCCCCTCACAAGGAAGTTGTAACTGCAATAGGTTTCCTCTCAGTCTCCTCCAAGCTAAAAAACAAAGCGACCTCAGCCTCTCCTCATACAGTTTCCCCTCCAGACCCTTCACTCATGGCCCTTCTTTGACTGGTCCCTAATAGCTTAATATCTATCTTATACTGTGGCACCCAGAACTGTCCCCAGCACTGGAGGTGAGGCTGCCCCAGTGCAGAGCAGAGCAGGACAATCCCCTCCTTGCCCAGCTGGTGATGCTGTCCCTGATGCCTCCGAGGACTTGGGTGACCCTCCTGGCTGCCAGGGCACTGCTGACTCAACTTGCCATCTACCAAGACACACAGATCCCTTTCCATGGCACTGCTCTCCAGTCTCTCTTTTTCCATTCTATACAAGCTGTCGCCACATCCCAGCTGCAGAATCTGGCATTTGCTGTTGTTAAACTTCATACAATTTCAGTTTTCTAATTTTCCTGGGTGTCTCTGCAGGCCCTCTCTGCCCTCAAGGTCTTTGACAGCTCCTCCCAATTTACTGTTGTCAGCAAATTTAGTATTCCTTTGTGTCCTGACCCTGGATTACCAGCACCAGCCAAAATTCAGACTAAAAGAATGATTTTGCAGGCGTGATATGGGCTGACCTGGGCCGTGTCACGGTCTGGTCAATCCAACTTGAGGAACAGGGTTCACCCTGATTCAGAGTTGTCAGCTTTGTCACAAACTGGCAATAAAGCCCACTTGAGCAAGAAAATACAGCTAGGTTCCTCACTTAACCAATAAAACATAGCTAGGTCCCCCAATTGACGAAGATGACCATTGCCAGGGGTCCCCGTGGTTACCAGTGAAGCAAAGGAGCAGGTACAACTGCGGTTGCCCAAAAAGCAATTTATTAAGTTGGTTAACAACAAACAGAAGCTGTTCACAGTAGCCCCAGGGGAAGAAGCGCTGGAGTGGGCAGCCAACGGAAGAGCGATGTTACAGGGAACAGCATATTATACAAACTTGGTAACAGAACAAAGAACCCATGAACAACAATGCAACCACATACAGAAAAGCAACTGATGAATTACTAACACATAATCTTATTCAGAAACGATGACATAACCCGTATAAACATAACTAAACCCTATCCCATGCTTCTCGCCATAACCTATCTAGATGTTCTTCTCAGCACTCTGCTTCTCAAGGCCTTAAGTTGATGCCTTCTGTGTGATCAGCCAGGGTCAGCTCACCACCAGTCCCTGCCTGACCAAATCCCACTGGGCTGGATGCCAGGCACCCACAAAACCCACACACTCAGTCCCTTCTGCAACTGGAGAGAGGAGAGAAAATTTAACAAAGACTTCACAGATTGAGATAAGGACTGGGACAAATCGATTTCCAAATACTCCCAAAACAGGTTCAGCTTG